>PVJH01012386.1:0-64664 GCA_004026705.1 Nesogale talazaci
GCCCTTCCGTAAAGACACAAAACTTCTAGGGAGCCCTGGAGGTATTCTCGCCACAGAGTCAGCAGTCGGAACCCGTCAGCCGCTGTGAGAGAGAAAGAAGCAGCTTTCTGCTCCGGTCAAGGTTTACAGCCTTGGAACACCCCCCCCACCCCCACCCCCCCACACACACTGGTCTCCTCTGCCCTGTAGGGTCACGATGAATCCCGATGGATTCATCAGCAACAGACATAACTCATAAGAAGAGATACTAGGGGCTGAGCCCCGGTGGCGTAGTGGTTATGCGCGGGACTGTGGCCCACTGGGATGGAGGTTCAATTCCAGCTCCACGGAGCAAAGGCTAGACCTCCTACTCCCACCACCTGAGGGCAGTGATGCCCCCCCCTCCAAAAGAAAACAAAAAAAACAAAAAAAAGAAGAGATAGTAGGAGCTGAGCCCGGTAGTGTAAGTGGTTGAGTGGGGGACTGCGGCCCATGGGCTTGGCGGTTCAAATCCAGCGGCGGCTCTCAGGAGCAGTGCTGGTAGCTCCCACAACCATAAGAGGCAGTGATGCCCCAAAAACATCAATAACAACAACAACAGAAAAGAAGAGATATTACACTTGATCTTAGCCAAAAAGCCGAGGAGCTATTTAGTTTGGGTTTTCAGAGACCCCTTGTCTCAAAATCACACCTAAGACAGCCTGGTAGCCCTGGCCTAGGCTTCTGTCACTGGCCGCCCTTTATCCCTCTGAGCATCCTTCTCTGTGGAGCTAGATGTGTTTATTCTTGATCACAGACTTCCCATGAGTCCCTGGGAGCTGCAAACAGTGAACGAGCTCTGCGGAAAGCCAGAGGCTGGAGGTTTGCACTGACGCAGATGCACCGTCCAAACCTGGGCGACAGACTTCCCGACAGCCAGCCCTATCTTCTCCGACTCATGCAGGCCACCACGTGCCAAGGTGGGCATGATGGTGGCTGGTGGGGGTTCCGTTTTTTACCCCACTCCGGCCCCACCCCACTAGAATATATACACCTGGGAGGGCAGCTGGTTGACTTGTCTGCCCCCAGGACACAGGCCCCTCCTCTCTCTCCCCCCCCACCCCCAAGGTTCCCCTCCCCACAGGCAATGAGCACCTTTCCTTCTAAATCCCTCTGGTTTGTTTAACCTGTTACAAAGAACATGTAGTCATGTGGTCTGTCATTGAAAAGAAAATGCAATCACATTTCCAAAACACAAAAAGGAAATAAAGCTTTCATTTCACCAGGGAGTGGGGGATGGAGGAGGAAGGCTCGTGCAGGACACTGCTGGGTGTGTTGGGGGTCCCGAGGCTCAAGAGTGGGGGTGGGTGAGGAGGACTGGAAGGGATGGGGGAGATGGTCTGGGATGGGGCCCACCCTCCGGGCAGAGGAGCAGGAGGTGGGAGAACTGCTTGTACCTGCTCCGTGCAGCTCTCTCGGGGGTGGTTGGAGACGAGCATGGTCCGTGAGTGCAGCCAGCAAACCCTGGGCCTCCCCCCGGAGTGACTACTAGGACTCAGAGGGCCCGGCAGTCACGTCGGAAAGAACCAGGAAAAGACGGTGGAAGATGCGGCCTGGGTAACAGCAGAGAAGCTGGTTGAGTTTTGAAAGTGACCAGCAACTTTGTTGGAGATGCCTGTCTGCGACCAGGTAAATGGTGACTGTACCCCCACTTCCCAGGGGCCCCCCAGAAGAAGGCACTTAGGAGGCCCCTGGGCTGTAACTCCGTAGGGTCATTCTACAGAGTGATGATGGCACAGCGCAGACCCTGACAAACCCTTGCCTTGGCAGCTGCTGGGGTGCTCAGGAACTTGGGCCAGCCATCTCCCCATCTCCCCTGTTTGGGCTTCTGCCTTTTCATCACTAAACTCTGTCCGGATGGTGGGCCCCATCCCAGATCCTCCTCCCAGGACTCTGCAAGGTCCCCCTGGCTCTGAGGACTGCCTCAATGCACCCCTGGGAACTCAGTGGGCCAGAGGCCAGTCTCCAGGTGGCCAGTCCAGGGCCCAACCCGCAGAGAGGCAGCTGCCTCAGCTCTGGCCAGCAGAGGGCGCCGCGGTGCTGCAGCAGCTGGCCCACAGGGCGATGGCTGCATCCCAGGTCTTGCTGGTGCCCCAGACTCTGATCCAGGGGCTTCTCTGGTGCTGGACAAAGAGGTCAAGCTGGGCCTGGAACCCACGGGGGCTCAGGCGGTCATTCCCATCACACCCGTCTCTTGGCGGGGAGGCTACTCTTCACGCCAATGCTAGCTGGAGGTGTCGAATTTCTTTCAGTCTCCTGGTAGCCAAAGCAATGTGCAGGGTTCAAAGGAGCTAGGACAGTGGTCAGCCACGCCCCTAGGGTGTCCACTGGTGCCTCTACCTGAGACGACTCTCCTCGCCACTGCTGCCCCTCCCCCTCTCTCCGGCAGATTATCTAGCTGGCCACTCCAGCTTCTGGGGTTGGTGGGAGCAGTGGAAGGGGGTACTTCTCAGACCATTCTCAAGAAACCCGGAAATGGGAGGGAGGTGAGAGTGGCCAGTCTCCCCGCGGCTGCCCAGAGCCTCCCCCCCGCCCCCAGGCCTACAGGCAACCCTGCGGCTAGGACATCCCTGGGTAGCTGGCCCCGGCCTGGAACCACAGCCTTGCCGGAAGGCTCCCCATCCCCGCCTCTGAATCTCTTCCTGCCCCTCCTTCCTCGTCCCCTCTCCCCAGCCCAGGGCTGGCTGGACCCCGGCCGGGGACATCTGTGAGCTCCATCAGTCATGTCTGCCTTCATCTCATCCCAAGAACCTTCTTCCTTCCCCATGTCACGCCACGTTGACCCGGCCGTCCCAAGCCTGGCAGGCTCAGGGCTGGGGGTGGTGGGGGACAGGGGATGGGGAGGGCAGGCTTGTTCCAGGATGACAGTAAGCTCTGCTATCACTCAGGTGCCTGGGTTTCCCCTCCTGGAATGGGCACTCAGGTGGGTATTCCAGCTGCCTGTAGTCCAGGGGCAGGGCCCTAACACCGACTCCAGGGCTGAGGGTCCCAGGCTGGCTGCAGGGTTGGGGAGACCCACTCTTGGGTCTGGCCCCTCTAGCTCCCTGACCCAGAAGACCAAGGTCCCTGCCCCGGGGCCCGGATGTGTGATGGGTTGGTGGTGTGAGTGAGGGCTACAGGAATCACGTTCTGGAGCAGGCTTCGGGGTGGAGTGGCTGGGCGGCTGGGAGGACATCTCTCCAGCCCACACCCGCCTTCACAGTGTTGCTGTAAGAACTAGAGGGTGGTCCATATGGCCCAGGAGGCCGACCCTGGGGCACGTTCCCGATATGCGGCAAAGCTGGCTCCTGTGAAGGAGCACGTGACAAGGTCAGCATGGAGGAAGGCAACCCTCAAGGTGCCGGTGACCCTTTCTTGCCAGCTAAAGTGAAGTGGGCCTGAAGCGCCAGCTGCTGAAGATCAGCGTCGAGGTACCACAACACTTCACCACTGGGCCACCCAGCCACGTCACGAGAGGCAGAGAAATGAGTGACGTCAAGAATGGCATGTCCATGTGCCCCTAGGGGCTCACAGTCAAGTCATCAAAGGACATTGGGCAAATCTGTGTGTGTGTGCGTGTGTGCGTGTGCGTGCGTGTGTGTGTGTGTGTGTGATCACTTTGAGGACCAAGGTGCATCAAAGCAAAGCCATGGGCCTTCCAGTCACCCCCTCTGCGTGTGAAAGCAGGGGTTAGAGAGGACGGAAGAGGGGGGGGCCTGAATAGTGGTGCAGCCTGTGTGATCATGAGGTGCCAATGCCATCAGCTGTCAAAAGATCCAAAACAAACAGCCACATGGATGGAAACAAGGGGGTTGGGAGGAAACCCAAAGGATCTGGAGACAGCTGGATATTCCCACACGGAAGGCTGCTCAGGAAGGGGCGACTCAACCAGGGTGCAGCATAGCACCGGCGAAACACACCTCACTTCTCGTTCAGTGGTTCTCAACCTCCCTCGTGCTGAGACCATAGGCTTGTAACTGTCATTTTGCTACTGCTGTGAAGCGTCATGGAACTATCTGACAGGCAGGATGTATTTTCATTCTTACGAATGGAACATCGTTGAAGTATCGTGATTCCTCACAAGACAGTATGTAATTGTACATGGTGAAATATTTCTAATGACAAATAGATGAAGCGCTGTCTTAAAGCATGGTGTAGCCTGGGTAACAGTCTGCACCCTGGGTTTATCTGCATGTGGGCGGGCCTGCCTGGAGACGGGTAGAGGAGTGGAAACTCGTTCCTAAGACCACCGGAAATAGGTGTTTTCTGATGTTTTTAGTCGACCCCTGCGCAAGGGTCATTCGACCCCCAACGGGGTTGAGACCCACAGATTGAGAACTGCTTCCTCTCCCCCGCGCTCATGACCCAGTTCTACCCGACGAGTCTGACTAGACCGGAGAACACACATCGGTACCGACAAGTGCTCTCGACACAGGGGATCCAGGGCAGATGAGTCTGTCAGGACCAGTCGTGGGAGGAGCAGTATGATGAGGGGAGGGGTAGAAGGAAAAGGGGAACCCATCACAAGCCCCGCCCCCCCCCCCCCCGCAGGGGACAAATAGCAGAAACATGAGTGTAAGGCAAAGGACTGTGTCAGATACAAAATAGTAACAATCAAATTGATTGAGGATTCACCAGGGGAATTGGAGGGGGAAAAAGAGGAGCTGATACCACGCGCTCAAGTAGAAAAATGTCTTGGAAATGATGGTGGCAACATATCTACACATATGCTTGACACAATCGATGGGTGGAATGTTATAAGAGCTGTCAGAGCCCTGGATAAAAATGATTTTTTTTAAAGAGAGGAAGAATATTAAACAGACCACAGACTGCCAAAAGAATGAAAGTGAATCTGTGTTGGAAGGCATGTGGGAGAAGGTTTCTCAGAGCAAAGACGGGCTCCACTGGGTCTCACACATGGCGGACACGGCGCCAGGACAAACCAGCCCCTGGGAAGCAGACCTGCGAGCCCCTGGGAAGCAGACCTGCGAGCCCCTGGGAAGCAGCGCTGCGCACAGCGGAGAGTTCCCCTGCCCTGGTGAAGAAGACCTTTCATGAGACGGAGTGACCACAGCAAGGAGCTCAAGCCCAGACGTGGTCGGGAACTGGGCAGGACGGGGCAGTGACCCTGGTGCCCTCTGAGTCGGACCCTGCCTGATGGCCCCTGCAGGGACACAGAGACACCAGCATTGGTCGCTAGGCTAGTGACAGCATCGCGGGCAGAAATGTCCATCCACCGGTCAATATTAAGACTAAAACAGGGCTGAGCCCCAGTGGCATAGTGGTTGTGTGCGGCACTGCAGTCCACTGGGTTGGAGGTTCAAATCTAGCAGCAGCTCTCCAGGAGCAAGGCTGGGCCTCCCACTCCCACGAGAGGGCAGTGATGCCCCAAACAAACAAACAAGAATAAAACAAAACAAATGAGGCTCGTGACTACACTGTCATGTGGATGAACTTGAAAACACTTCGTGTGTGTGTGTGTAGATAGGTGTGCATGTAGACATGTCCACAATGTGTATCCTCACAGGGGCCTGGGGGGGGAGGGCAGGTGCAGGGCCTAAGACTGTATGTGGTGCTTTTGCAGGTCTGGGGGTGTGTGTGAGTGCTGGAGGGAGATGTGCATGAGGGACTGGCTTTCTCTTGGGCAGCATCTGCACCTAGGGGTGGAGCGAGAAGTCCCTAGAGAAGGTGGGAAAGGCTCAGAGTGGTGTGAGATCAGCATTTCAAGATCGCTTACAAATGGCCACCCAGGGGCTGAGCCCCGGTGGCGTCGTGGTTGTGCGCGGGACTGCGGCCCACTGGGACGGAGGTTCAATTCCAGCAGTGGGGCTGGGCCTCCTCCTCCCACCACCGGAGGGCAGTGATGCCCCCCCCCAAAAAACACACACACACAAAAAAAACAAATGGCCACCCAGAAGGCACATGCAAATCAGATGCAAGTGATAGGCAAATAAGCAGCCTTCCCTCTGCTGGCCTGTCCAGGGGGCCTTCAGTTCCCCCCTGCGGGCACAGACAATGGAAATGGGGACTCTGGGGCCACTTCCTTGCCTCCTCCCAGCTCCTGTACTATGGCTCAACCCCACCCCCACCCTCCCCCCGGAGGGCTTCCAGCTGCCCCTGGCCTGGTTCCCAATCCTGGGGGCAACCAGGGTCAAGGAGGGAGGGACGGGGACCTGGGCAGCGAGGAGGGAGTGCCCAGACCCCAGTGAGGAGAATGGATGTCACAGTGACAGCTGAGCTGGCCTGGGAGACGGATCAGGGGCAGACAGAGCTGGGTGTGGGGCCTCGCAGAGTCAGGAGAAGGAGAAGTCTCACGTGGCCCCCCACCCCCTCCCTGTCTGGGGGGCCAGCACTTTGGGCCCAGCATGACTTCATCAGGGGCACTGTGCCCAGGGCCCCGATGGCGGCTAGTGCTTGTCGCTCTGCCCGGGAGCAGGCATCCTGACCCCTGCACACACGTGCCACACGCGTGGTGCACGCGCCCGGCCTCACTGCCGGGAGACCTTCCAGTCCTCGCCTGCAAGGAGCGTGCCCACCGCCACCCAGGCACACCCCCTGCCTGAGCTCCGGTCTCTGACTCCTTGCCCAGCGAGTGCCCGCAGCCTCGCCTCTTGTCCTCGTACTCCTGTTACAGACTCGGGTGGGAAAGCGGCGAGCCGCTTGTCCCCACGAGCTCCCCAACTTGCCCAGTCCACTGGGCAAGCTGCCATCATGGCCCCCCAGCCCCCAGCCTCGGCTCCCATTTCAGGTTCACACGCACTTGGGGTCCAGCTGTCTCCAGAGCTGGGGGGTGCTGTCTGCTGGCTCCTGGTGGCTTCTCTGCGTCTGTGACAGGGCAGTGCCGGAGCTGGTGGCTGGGACACCTCCCTCCGCTGGGCCCCTGAAGCCAGGAGGGAGGCCGTGCTCCTTCACCCCACCCCACCCCCACCCCATCCCCATCAGCTTCTCCATCTCCGAGGGCTGTGACTCGCCACCCTCAGACGGCTGCGTCCGCGAGGCCGGATGTGTCTGCCTCCTCAGAGACCGGCATGGCCCGCGTGGCTTGGGCTGACAGGACAGAGAAAGAGTCTTGCCCATGAACAAGTCAAAGGCCGAAGGTCAAACTCCTCATATGCCACTAATGAACGAAACCCAGCGTGGGTGTCTGGCTGGTGCCTGTCGGGGACCAAAGCAGCCCAGGACAAAACCCCACTGCCAAGCTGGCAGTAAGGGCAGGAGGTGTCTCTGAAAGCCATCATGGCCACCACACTGCCCCCCACACCTCCCAGAGGACCCCAGAGTCTGACTGTAAGGCTGGCGCAGGGACGCACCTCTCTTCCTTAGAGGAGAGCCCTGGCTCTCAGCCACAGGCCTCTCGCCCCGACGCACGAGCTCTCAGCCAGCTCCGGGGGTCCCAAGTGAGATCACCCCTGACCTTTCGATCTTTCTCGAGGCACGGGCCCTCTGGAAGGGGGCACGAGACGCCGTGCTGCTTTCTCGGGACACACGGTCAGGAAGACGCTGCCGGGGAAGGAGGGGTACCATGCTTGGCAAAGGAGGGAGGCCAGGCGCGAGGGGGGCCCCCGACTAGGCCCCCAAGATGCCTTCGGTTTTGAGGGCCTGCAGGATAGGGGTATCTCAGCCTGCGGCGGGGCACAGTTGGACGTGGGAGGAGGCAGGCCAGAGGGGAGTCGAAGAAGGTCCCCAGTCCCTTGGGCGACCGAACGTGCAGCGCACATGTTCTTGAGAGGGCAGGAGGGCGGGACATTCTCTCGGGGAAAACCAGTCCTGGGAGAAGGACACCTGCTGGGTAAAGTGGGGGAGGGGGGGCAGGGAGAAGAGGGAGCCCCCTCCTACGCGATGTCTTGGTGCAGTGGCTGCAGCAGAGGGCTGGAGCCTCAGAGCCGCGTGAGCATGGCAAGAGCGGGCAGAGCTTCCGTCTGTTGTCCGTGGGTGGCTGAGTCGGAGCCCAGGCTGAGTCGGAGCCCAGGTGACCGCCCCTCACAGCCACAACGTGAGTCTGAGTGGGCTGGACAACAGCTCACAGCAATCACGGCCCCTGCCGGGGAGACTTATAAGGGGGCGGGAAGGGACCACAAGAAGGACCCCAGGCCTCCTGGGTGAACTGAGGCAGAGGGAGCAGGGAGAGCTTGTCAGAACCCTCGAGGGCAGAGGTGGAGGGTCCTGTCTCCCAGCTCGTTCCCAGGCCACTTCTGCCGCAGCCCCTCCCTGGCTCTCCTTTAACTCTGCCCCTGCCGCCAGACTCTTCCGGAGGATAAGTGTGGACCCCTGCCCTCTGCCCCTCAGCCCCTTCACCTCAAGGGAGCGGAAGGCTGGGGACAGAGGAGCCATTTCTGGTGGGGGCTGAGGGACACCGGAGAAGGAGCCACAGAGGTCATATCCCATGGGGACCACATGTGGGGAGCACCCCTCTCCCCCCACTCCCAGTCAGAACCCCAGAGGTGCTTCTGGGATCAAGCCGTGCTTTGGGACGGCAGCTGCACTCGGGCAGGACATGGCGGTGGCGGCAGGGGCTGAGTGTCTCAGGATGATGGGATCGACCTCTCCCTGCTGGGCCTGACCCTCGTGGGGTGTGGGGAGCAGCGGGCAGGTGCCCGAGGCTGGACACCAGTCCCCATAGGAAGCAGACCCTTAGGAAGCTTGACCTCTGGCATCTCCAGTCAAGGGGTGGGGTTCTTTCATAATTCATGGCTGTCACTCCATCCCGTCATCGTGATTAGCCCGAGGCCTCCTGCCTGCTCTCTCTTGAGCCCAGCAGGGGCCTGGCCGGAGCGGCGTCCGTCTGCCCTCTGGAAAGGTGCTGAATGGAGTGGCGGCGGTGGGTGATTAGGACAGCCACACCGTCAGCTCTCCAGAGGCACTTCACCAGCCACAGTCTCCCTCCATCCTGGGAGGCCTTGCCGTGTCCCCTCCACTGGCAGCCACCTCCAGTGGGTCTCTGGGGCTCTGGCAGTCTCTGCTGGAGCGGACCAGTCATCTCACTTACCAGACAGGACCCCCAGGGCCCCTTCCTAGTAGCATAAAACCCAAACCTCAATTTGTGGGTTGTGACCCCTTTGGGGGTGGGGGTCAAATAACCCCTTCTCGGGGTCGCCTAAGACCATCGGAAAACACATATTTCTGATGGTCCTGGGAACCGAGACGCCGCTCCTCGATCCATTTCCAGGCCGGTTCGCCCACACGCAGGTATGCCCGCCTTCAAGCACCGAGCATGAAGACTGCTAGCCATGCTACGTCATGCTTCAAGACGTACTTTCATTTACTTGGCATTAGAAATAAGAAGCTCACAATATATAATGGCATATTGTTTTTGCGATGAGTCACTGTGCTTTCATGATGTTCCATGTGTAACAATGAAAAGACATCCTGCCTATCAGATATCACTGTGGTGATGATTCACCACAGTGGCAACTCATAGCTATAACGTAGCCACGAAAATCACGTGATGGTTGGGGGCTCACCACCACACGAGGAGCTGTGTGAAAGGGCCGCGACATGAGGAAGGTGGAGAACCACCGCTCTGGCGCCTCTTCCAGCCGGAAGCCTTTCTCCTGCCCCTCACCTTTCCGAACGGATTCCTGGCTTCTCTGCCTGAAGACCCAGGGCCACCCGAGACCCGCAGGGAGACCCACTGGCAGCGTAGTGAGGACAGAGTCAGAGAGGAGACCACCCACCCTCATGGTGGCTCAGGGACCTGCGTCTGGATGGATGACGCCAAACTCTCCTTTCCCAGCTAGAGGCCTCTGCTAGTGGTGGAAGCCTGGGGCCAGTGGTCTGGAGGCAGGGGCTGGCAGCAAGTTCACAGGAGATTCTGTGGCCCTGCCGGGAGAGGAGGGGTTAAGCCCATCTCTGACCTGTGTGTGTGCTTTGGCCAGGGGACTCGTTTCTGCTTGTCCAAGTGTCCCCTGCTTGCCCTCCTCCCCTGGGCTATTGGCAGGCTGACCGGCCCACCAGGGCCCGCCAACTGTGCAGCTGTCTGGGGCTGTGTCTGGGAGCTCTGGCCGTGAGAACATCTGGGGCTGGGTGTGTGGGTCGGGGGGCCGTGGGCTTGGGGTGGGGGTGGGCATGCCTGCTGTGGCCCACACAGAGGTGCTTACGACTCGGGACACACATCTTGTCCTTCTGGCTGGTGGGGGGGCCCCCTGCCTTGCAGGGGGGTCTGGCCTTCAGGCATTCCAACCGGCCCCAGTGTGGGCAGGCAGCGGGCGTGCGCGCCCAGTTTCACATAGAGGATCCCAACGGGGACTTCAGACTGAGCACGTGTGTAGGAAAGGACCCCTAGTGGCGCTGAGGGCAAGGCATTGGGTTCCAACCCACTGGGAGCTACGTGAGAGACGAGGCGGCTGCTTCTACCATGATGCACACCCCCAGAACCCCATTTGGGGTCCCGGTGTGCGGGAACTGAGGCGGGGCCCTGGGTTTGGTCTGGTCTGGGTGTGAGGGTCCCTGGGCGGCGGGGATGATTAAGCGCTGCACTATTAGCTTTTGGCAGAGCGGTGGTTCAAATCCCCGCAGAGCGGGCTCACAGAGGGGCCCGGCAATCCCATGGGGGTCCGTGGGGATCCCTGGAGCACGGTGTTGCGCTGCACACGGGGTGGCCAGGGCTCTCCTTGAGACAGAATAGGCTCCAGGGGGACTGACAGCAGAAGCAACCACAATGTGTGTGTGTGTGTGTGTGTGTGTGTGTGCCTTGTGTGCACCTGTTGGGGTGGGCGGTCTCTCCTGCTCCGTCCAGGCTGTAGCAGACACACCCCCACGGTGGGGGCAACCAGCCCCCCCCCCCGCTGGTTTTTGCTCTCACAGTCCCCTGCCCCTCGTGCCCGCTCCCCAGTCCAGAAGAAGCTCACTCCGCGTTTGGAGCCTGTCTGTCTCCACCTCGCCTCGAAGATCCCCGAGGTGCACTTTCCTGACTCTGGATGGCGTTCCCGGCCCCGTGCTGTGTCGCTGGCTGGAGCAGGACTCCCGAAGCAGGTGTCCAGGATGAGAGGAAGCGGTAGAGATTCTTGGGAGGGGCTCCCCTGTTTCCCTCTCACGGCCCCTCCCTGGCCACCTGGCCTCCTTGGGTTGCTCAGCGAAAGTCCTGCAATCTGTGGTCAACACCTCTGCCCCAAGCCCACTGCGCTCACGCCTCTTTCTTTCGCCAGACTGGCCGAGCCCTCCCTGCCTCCCAGGACCTCCTCTCGGCTGACAGGGGCTCCAAGTTCCCCCCTCTAAGACCTTTTCCTGGAGAGAGGAGGGGGAGGGAGGAAGAATGCCACAAACTTAAAAAAGGAATTAAAAAAAACCGTCCTGAACTCTCCCAAGAATATAAAGCAGCGTTTCTCAACCTGTGGGTTGCGACCCCTTTGGGAGTGGAACGGCCCTTTCACAGGGGTCTCCTGATTCCTAACAGTAGCAAAATGACAGTGATGAGGTAGCCACGACAATAATGTTGTGGTTGGGGTGGGGGGGGGTCACCACCACAAGAGGGTCTCGGCATCAGGAAAGTTGAGAACCCCTGCTCTCAAGTGACTGCTCCCATGAGAATGGGGACCCACTGGCCAGGCTTCACCTACCTGGGACACAAGGCCTCGTCACTGCATGCCTGCTGCCCACACGCGGCATGCTTTTGTGAAGTCCAAGTTGAAGCAAGGCAAGGTCCTTGCTCGGTCACTCCGAGTTACAATCTGCAAATGAGACACGCCCCCAGATGTCCCAACATTGCCAAGACCCTCAGTGAGAAGATGGGAGAGAGAGACCCACAGGGGACACTTACCTTTGGATAACCCCCACCCTGGTGTGTGGGCAGAACTGGTGACTTATTCCCAGTCAATCGAATAGGTCGAAGGGCTAGCGGTTCTGCAGCTCCAATGAGGGTCCCCGGTCAGGTGATGACGAGTTATGAGAAGAGAGACCATCCTGAAAGGGGGTTGAGGTCAGAAAGTCTCTCACTGGCCCAGGGAGCCAGCTACCACCTAGTGACAGGGCCTGCGAGAGGGCCGCGTGGCAGGGAGCTGTGGGCAGCCTCCAGGGGTTGAGAGCAACCCTGTTGGTGCAGCCAGCAAGAAAGAGGGCTCCCAGTCCTCCGGCGACGAGGGCTGGGTTCTGCCAACAGCCCTGTGAGTTTGAATGAGGCAGACTGGCGAAGCAATGCAGGTGAATCAGGGTGCTGGCGAAGTGATCGTCAAGTTCTCGAGGGTTCCCAGAAGAATGAACAGGTCTGCCCCAGGAGAAGCTCCTGGGAATCGAGGCTGGTGAGGCTTCATCTCCCGGGCTCTGGGTGTGTTGCCTGGGAGAGCCCTGCCCCTGGAGAAGGACCTCCTGCTTGATAAAATAGAGGGGCGATGGACCAGAGGGAGACCCTCAGCAAGATGGCCTTGACCCCGTCCGCGGCTGCAGCAATGGGCTCCGACAATGGTGCCCTGTGAGGGAGTGCGCCCTTCTGCTGTATGTAGGAACTCACCCCAGGCACCAGCTGCAGCGTGCGAGCTTGAACAAGTGCCTCCAACTTCAAAAAGGAGTGTCGCTTGAGGGGCGCCTTGACAGGGACCCCTGGGGGCCCCGAGCAGAGGATACAGGTGAGCTGGGTCCACACCCAACCCCCGGGCGCTGTGAGCTAGTCGGTGTGCGCCACTTCAAGGTGCCAGGTCAGTCTGGCCATGGGAGCTGACACAGTGGGGAGCTTGGGCAGCAGGACCCTGCAGCAGCTCATACGGCTGGGTTTGAGGACCGCCAAGCCCGGGGGCAGTCCAGGTGTGAGACAAGCGGAGACCAGGAGGCTGGAGTCTGGTCTCCGCGTGCCTACCTGCCCCTGTCGAGGTCTTCCCCCAGCCCCTCTGCCACCTCAGCGTGGCTTGGTGAGCCTGTGTGGAATCCAGTGGGTCTCAGGGGTGACCTATGAGGATGCATAGTTGGAGGGCGGGGGGTGGGGGAGCTCTGGGTTTCCTTGGATTCAGACCAAAGTTGGAATGACCTTCTAAACTGATCTCAAATACCTACCCCAACTCTAAGGTCCCACGTGACCATGGAGACCAGTGGACGCTGACTCTCCCACCCTCATCACCCTCCATGGAGCGCCGGTGCCCGCCTGTGGCCCAGCTGCTGCCCGCTGCCCCTCTCCTGCTGTTGCTCCCAGGCCTCAGGGGAAGACTTTGCAGGCTGGGCAGTGGCGGGGCCCCAGATATGGAGAGCCCTGAACTTTAGGGTGGATTGTGTTACACCCAAGTGGCTGGCCCACTTTCCCAGGAGGGATAGGGGTGTTGGGGGCTCTGGTCATGGCGAATCCGGGCCGGTGTTTGCACCTCCCTCCACACACTCAGCTTGGCCTCATCCCTAAACCCTCCCAGCTGTGAGCACCTTGGAACTGAGTACAGAGTTGTCGGGTGGGGGCGGGGGGTAGGGGAGGCTGGGGGGGGGGGCGGTTAGGTGGACCTGCCTCCCCACCCAACAGAGGCACATGTCACCATTCATTCAGATCTGCTCTGTCCCCAAAGAGACCCTGAATCAGATGTCCCAGAGGCTGGCCGGAAACCTCCAGCTGAAGCAGCTGACCGAGGAGCAGAGGGGGGCCCAGTCCCTTCCTTTGTCCACAGTGAATGCATAGGATTTGATTTCCCCCCACCCCACCTGGCAGTCCCCTGCCCAGGGCTCCCCTCCATCCTGTTCAGGCCTGCGTCGCCTGGAGGCAGACAAAGGAGGCATCTCCGATTCCCTGTCAGCCCTTGCCCTTTGATCTCCCCCCTCCCTGCTGCCCAGGGGACCCAAGATGCCCAGGGGAAGCGCCATCTAAGGGCAGGTACCTAGAGATAAAGATCTGGGACGAGAAAGAGCCTTTTAAAGGGTGCAGACAGTCCTCACGTTGCCAGACTGCAGACCCAGGATACCCCCCCACCCCACCCCCCACCCTGCTCAGACCTGGCCTGTCTTCCCTGACTAAGTCTCTCCGGCCGCCTTCTTGGGGGAGGGATGCCTGACTTATGGAGTAATGGCTCTCACAACGGAGACCCTGACCACGTGCCACCACAGGGGCCCCCGAGAGCCCTGAGGCCCAGGCCTAGCCCACACCCATCAACGGACACCCTCAGACACACCGTGGCACCCCTTGGGGCTGGATGAGAGCTCTGGGTTCTGTCAAGCTCAAGCCATCACCCTCCTGGGCACGCTTCACTGCCCTAAGCCCAGCTCTGCTCACCCTTCCTCTGTCTCCTGGGGGCTGGGGTCCTCCATCCAGTCCCTTGGTGGTGGTGGGTGGGTGTGAGGCGTCAGGTAGGCAAGGTTGTGAGTGGTTCCGATTCAGGATCTGGAGTCAGTCAGAACTGGCCTTGCTTGGCCCCTTGCTCTAGAGTTCTGATGCATGTACCGGGGGTGGGGGGGTGGGGTGGTAGAGTAACTTACCTCTACCCCTGATGGTCCACCTGCCTCCTCTCCCAGCAGGCAGTGCAGGTTTCTGTCATCTGAAGGCAGACTTCGCTTCTCAAGGTTCTTCTCGTCCGACTCAGGTGTCCCCAAACACACCTCTCAGAGGTGTCCATTCCCAGACACGGTCACCCGAGACCTCAAGGAAAAGGCTTGTTTGGAGCAGCTGGAGGTGGTCTGTCGGGGTGGGGGTGGGAGCCGCTGCCAGAAGTGGAGTTAACTACAAGCTGGAAGAGACTTTAAAATGCTTTCCCGGAGAGCTTTGGTGTCCACTGCACCCACGACGGAGTAGCCCCAACTGCGAACCAGACTCACAGTGACCCCTGTGGGGTCTCCAGGCTGCACCTGGCCACAGGAGTGGACAGCCCCCTTTCTCCTGAAGAGCTGCAGGTGGTTTTGAACCACTGACTGAAAGGGTCCCCGCTCAAAGTGTACACCACCAGGAGGCCTAAGATGAAGTAACAGGGAGGGTACGGTTATCCTCTTTGAAAGAGGGGGAAAGAAGATATAACATATGAAGCAGCATCCCAGACTCTGGCCGTTGAGCGAGGAAGAACTTTGATCTCCCCAGAGTGCTATGGGTGGAACTGTGTCCTTCTCCCTGCCCCTACCCGCCCCAACCTGTGGGTTCCTGGCCCTGATACCTGTGCATATGATCCTGTTTGAAAATCACTTTGCCTTTGTCAATGAATGAGATCATATCCAAGCAGGGTGGGTTCTAAACCTAATTACTTCTGAGTTTTCAACTGACCAGAGAGACATGGAGACGTCCACCTGGGGCCAGAGCTGAGATTGCTCCCATCTCCATTAGAGGATTGCTTGTAACCCACGGTGCCAAAAAGTCAGGGGCTGCCCAGAGCGTCTTGTAAGGGGGCAGTCCACAGGGGTTGCTGCTTGCACAATGAGCCTCCAGAACTGTGAGAGAATGAACGTCTGCCCATGGCAGCCACCCCCACGGGTGGTGTTGGTATGACCGCATTACGAAGTAACGAGAATGGAGTTGTAAGATTTTCCCAGTTCCCTGTATCCAGGCTGTGGCAGGGAGAGCAGAGGAAAGACTTGGAGGACGGAGATCGAGTTAACTAGCATTGTTAGCAAGACGGAGAACTGGAAAGGAGCTAACGGCCTTCTTTGCTTCTAGTGCTACAATAACAGAAAGACCACAGGTGAATGACTTTATCCAACAAAAATGTATTCTTTCACAATACAGGAGACCGTAAGCCTAAATTCGGGGTGTCGGCCATGAGAGAAGTCCCCAAAAGTAGGCCTTTGTCTCCTTTCAACGTCTGTGGACCTGGTTCTAGATCTACCTTTGAAAAAGAGATCTGGATGCTTCTTGGCCTCGTCTTCCTTTGGGTCTAGGACAGTGGTTCTCCGCCTTCATGCCATGACCATTTCATACATTCCTCATGTTGTGGTCACCCCACCCCCAACCGTAAAATTATTTTTGTTGGTCTCTGCTCTAGCTCCATGGATCCAGCTGTCCGCTCCCTCTCCCCCAGACTCGCACCATGGCCAACAAGGAGCGCATCTTCATCGCCCTCAAGCTAGAGGCGTGTAGCGCGGCCTGGTGGGCGACCATCAAGCTCTTTGAGCAGAAGCGATTCCGCCTGGTGGCCATGAAGTTTGTTAAGGCCTCCAAGGAACACCTGAAGCAGCACTACATTGACCTGAAAGACCGCCCCTTCTTCCCAGTTCATGAAGGACGTGAACTCGGGAGCCGTTGTGACCATGGTCTGGGAGGGGCTGAATGTGGTGACGACAGGCTAGGGGATGCTGGGAGAGACCAACCCAGCGGACTCTAAGCCAGGCCCCATCCAAGGGGACTTCTGCATTCAAGTTGGCAGGAACATCATTCATGGCAGTGATTCAGTCAAAAGCGCCGAGAAAGAAATCAACCTCTGGTTTCGGCCGGAGGAACTGGTGGGCGACAAGTCTTGTGGCTACGACTGGATCTACGAGTAAGAGGCGGACAAAGCAGTCCGGTTCCCGTGGGCCTGTTGACACTGCCTGTCCTGTGTACAATTCTTCCTCCAGGGTGGGAAGCGGTAGGATTGAGGTCCTGTCACCTTCCAAAACACGCTGACCAATAAGACAACGCCTTTGGAGACCGGGGGAAAATTTATTTTTGTTGCTACTTCATAACTGCAATTTTGCTACTGCAATGAATCCGTCATGTAAATATCTGATAGGCAGGATGTAGTTTCTTTTCTTTCTTTTTTTATTTTTTTATTTTTTGGGGCATCACTGCTCTCTGGTGGCAGGAGTAGGAGGCCCAGCCCCACTGCTGGAATTGAACCTCCGTCTCAGTGGGCCGCAGTCCCACGCACAACCACTACGCCACCAGGGCTCAGCCCTCTTTTCTTTTTTTTTTTTTGGTTTTTAGGGCATCACTGCCCTGGTGGTGGGAGTAGGAGGCCCAGCCTTTGCCCCTGTGGAGCAGGAATTGAACCTCCGTCCCAGTGGGCCGCAGTCCCACGCACAACCACTACGCCACTGGAGCTCAGCCCTTTTCTTTTCTTTTTTTTGTGGGCATCACTGCCCCCTGGTGGGAGTAGGAGGCCCAGCTTTGCTCCTGGAGAGCTGCTGCTGGATTTGAACTGCCAACCCTGTGGGTCACAGTCCCACACTCAACCACTACGCCCCTGGGGCTCAGCCCAGCAGGATGTATTTTCATTGTTACAAATGGAACATCATGAAAGCATAGTGATTCATCACAAAAACAGTATGTCATTATATATTGTGAAATACTTATTTCTAGTGACAAGTCACTGAAATTTTGTCTTGAAGCATGGTGTAGCATGGCTAGCAGTCTTGATATAAAAAGAGTAAACTACATTGCTGCATTTTGTGACAGTATGTAAAAAGCCAATGTCAGTGCAAAGGTTGAGACAGCTTCTTTCTCACCAGATCAGACATTCTCGGGGAGGTCTTTGCAAGAGGACAATGAAGATCATCTTCCACAACAAGTCTACTCCTGCGTTTAGACTCGATCACCAACAAGCTGGAAAGCTCTGTTTCACAAAGATCTGTTGTTGGAAATGGAAGAAGAAGGCGCAGCACAGTCTCAGACAGAACGAGACATGACTGCAAACACTTGGTCCAGGTTTTTGTAACTGGCATTGCAGAGAAATCAATTCTCCCTGCATCACTGTTACTAAGTTCAATGAACTCCCCTTGTGCTGTCTCAGGAACATCTTCAACTGTGCCTGTGAGCAGGCTTCTGGCAAGTGCAAGTAGGTGTCCAGGAGATTTGGAAAATACGGTGAACTTTCACCTGCAAGCTTGTGCAGGTGTGCTTTCACAGAAATTACCCCCGCAATCCTTTTGTCTAGGTCAATGTCATGTTCCTCAAAGAAAACAGATAAGGGTGGCAACATGTACATTTTATTTTCATGCCATTGGAGGGGGGGGGGCAAAGCTGAAGTTTCATTTGGAATGATTGGATCTTTTCAGACAAATTTAGGCATGTTGCATTTGATCCTCGCAGGAATAAATTGAACTCATTCAAGTTGGTAAAGATGTCAACCAAATAGGCTCTTTTCTGCAGTCCACTTTTATCACTGAAAAGTGCTTTGAACTGTGAGTCTTGCTTTCTGATTAAAAATAGTTTCGAGGTACTCCCACCACCCAGGCAGTGATGCCCTAAAAAAAAATAGTTTTGAGGGGCTGAGCCCCAGTGGCGTAAGTGGTTGAGTGCGGGACTGTGGCCCGCGGGCTTGGCGGTTCAAATCCTGCAGCGGCTCTCAGGAGCGGCACTGGGTAGTGCCCACGACCACCAGAGGCAGTGATGCCCCCCACCCCCCAAAAAAGAAAAAAATTCTTTTGAGTTTATCAAGAAGCTTAAAAACTTGTTTGTTTGTTTTTTGGGGTTTTTTTGGGGGGGGGACATCACTGCCCTCTGGTGGTGGGAGTAGGAGGCCCAGCTTTGCTGCTGGATTTGAACCTCCAACCCAGTGGGCCGCAGTCCCGCGCACGACCACTACGACACCGAGGCTCAGCCCCTAAAACCATGTTTTAAAGCTTTTCCTCTTGACAATCATCCTGCTTCACTGTGACGTAGCAGAGCATTATCCGGCACATCCAACTCATCACACAGTTGCGAAAACAGTTGACTGTTTAAAGTGCTCGTCTTGACAAAGTGACAGAACTCATGACACTTTTCATGACTTCTGGTGACTCTTGTGGTAGCGTCTTCATGGCTCATCTTTGCCGATGAATCCGACAGCGAGTGCTGAAGACTTTGGGTGACTGAGTCGGTACCAAACGTTGACATTGAGATAGACATCCTGGCATAACCAGAGCACCGTCTGTGCAAACACCACAAGACTTCTCCCAAGAGATCTCAGGCTCCTTCAGAAATGAACCAACCGTGTCAGACACATCACGTGCAGTAGTTGTCATTTCAAGAGGTGTGCAAAAAAGAAACACATCTTTAAAGTGGCCATCATTAATAGACCTCGCTCACGTAAACCAGTAACTGTCAGCAGTTTGCAACACATGTGGATTTATCAAGCTGGATACGCAATATCGGAAGTGGAGCAGATTTAATTTCCTGGATTACCTGATCAAGAAAATCAGCAGAGGGGCTGAGCCCCGGTGGCACAGTGGTTGTGTGCAGGACTGCGGTCCACTGGGTTGGAGGTTCAAATCCAGCAGCAGTTCTCCAGGAGTGAGGCTGGGCCTCCTGCTCCCACCAGAGGGCAGTGATGCCCCCCCCCCAAAAAAGGAATATCAACAGATACATCATCTATTCTTCTGACAGTGTTTTTAGGTAAAGAAATTGCACCCAATCTCATAACAAATTCATCTCCGATCATAACTCGAACAAACTCTTTGGCCTCTGGCAGCAGTAAATCCTCAGCAATGGTGTGAGGTTTCAAAGCTCTGGAGCTTCCGAGTGCCACCACATATGAAACTTCAATGGCTGCTATGTTTTGTTTGTGGTACTTGCCACCGGTGTCAAGTCTGGCTTTCTTGAGTCCATCAGCTTTGCGTCTAAATAGTCAGTATCCTTGCCGGCAAAGCTTGGATGCTTACCATCAAAATGGCATTTTAGCTTGTTCGGTTTCATAGATTTGGCTGGTAGGTCAGGATCCTTACTGGCACTGTGCATTGGGTACTAGGCTGAAAGCCATAAGATTTGGCTGAAAGAACTTCACAACAAATAAGACATTGTGGTTTCTCAATTCCTACTGTAATTATTGAGGTAAAACCATACTGTAAAAAATCCTCGGCTGAGCCCCAGTGGCGTAGTGGTTGTGCGCGGGACTGTGGCCCACTGGGACGGAGGTTCAATTCCGGCTCCCAGGAGCAAAGGCTGGGCCTCCTACTCCCACCACCTGAGGGCAGTGATGCCTAAAAAAATAAATAAATAAATAAGAAATTCTCACTATATTTTCTCTTTTTTTTGGCATCATATATTTTCTTTTTTTGGGGGAGGGGCATTACTGCCCTCTGGTGGTGGGATTAGGAGGCCCAACCTTGCTGCTGGATTTGAACCTCCAACCCAGTGGGCCGCAGTCCCGTGCACAACCACTACACCACCAGGGCTCAGTCCTATTTTCTTTTCTTAATATTCTTCTCTACATGATCATGGGACAGTTTGCTAATATAAATAAATTAAAACAATAGCTTTAATAATACAAAAGGTGATGCATGGCATAGTTCAGTCAATACAGTTCATTGAAATTTCCTATGATTTACCATTCTGTTAGGTTTTTTACATACCTGTTACTATCACAAGGGGGCAGTATTCACATCAACCACAACCGAATATTAAAAGACCGATCAACTTCCAGATTACGTTCCCGTGGTACAGATAATACTGATGATTGAGAATAGTTGATGATTTTATAGTACATGGTTTTATACTTACCCGGTAATTATAATTCGTGAAGTGTTACGTTATCAAAACTGTTGCTTTCAACACAGCAGCTGCTTCCTACACAGGTGTGACTGGTCTGCATAAGTACATTATGGTGCCAACCCTGTCCCACACACCTGTATTTGTATGGGGTGTATGTGATGGGGCTAGCCTGATGATATCATCACGCGGGTACTTGTATGTGTGTGTATCTGCATGTGGGTGGACCTGCCTGGAGAAAGATAGAGGAGCAGTGTTTTGTTTCCTGAGGCCATTGGAAATATGTGTCTTCCAATGGTCTGAGGTGCCCCTTAGGAAAGGGTCATTCAACCCCCATAAGGGTTGTGACTCACAGGCTGAGACTGCTGCTCTAGGAGATTCTCAGCACAGGAACCCCAGGTCCAAAGGACACAGTTCACTCGCAGCTCTTATTTCTTGGTGATCGTTAGTCTCTCTTTCTCTCTTCTCTTTACTCCTCCTTTAATCTTTTTTAAGAGGTGATGCAGGCCATCGTCCAGGGGAACTTGCCTGATCCAGATCAGAGTTGTGGCCCGAGTCGGGCGTGGGGTGAGGGTTTGCACCCCACACCGATCCCCTTACAACTGGTGGCTGGTCGTGTCAGATCACGTCATGGGAGATGACTGCCTCCTGGCAGAACTACCAGACCTCTGAGAATCACAGTCTAGCCGAATTCACACACATCCACACCCGGCTCAAAATTCAATCCCTGACAGCTGCAAGGTCGATCCCAGGGATCTTCAGAAGGATCTTCTTGAATATCAAGCCATGCACAAGAGAAAGAACTCTCCGGCAAGATTAGGGGCCTAAGACCCGAAAGAGTTCTTTTCCCCACCAGCCAGAAAAACTCACGCCCCACAGAGCACTGAGCAGGGCATGCAGGAAGGTCGTGCCTCAGGAGTGGGTGAGAGTGAAGAATAGGTTAAGTACTGCTTTAGGCCCACTTCAAAGAAGAGAACCAAGTTGGAAAGCTACCACCACCGGGTTTAAATGCTTTTGGTAACGGGGCAGTAATCAGAAGAGGCTGGCATTGGCCTGATCGGAGAGAAATCGATGGATGCAACAGAGCAGAGAGGTCAGAAGTCGACCCTTACACGTTGGGCCATCGAGTTTTGACAAAGACGCGGTAGCAAGTCAGTGGGGAAGTCCTGGAACCAATAGATGTCCACAGGCCAAAAATGAACTTTGACCCCCCTGTCACACGCTATGTATAAAAACACTGCTTTGTGGGCCTAAATGTAAAACATAAATAAGAGAAGAAAACATCAGTGAAAATGTTTATGACTTTGAGTTAGGCAAAGCGTTCTTAAATGGAACACCCAAGGCGGGAACCATTAAAAGACAAATTGATTCATTGGACTTCATAAAAAAACAAACAGGGCTGAGCCCCGGTGGCGTCGTGGTTGTGCGCGGGACTGCGGCCCACTGGGACGGAGGTTCAATTCCAGCAGTGGGGCTGGGCCTCCTACTCCCACCACCGGAGAGCAGGGATGCCAAAAAAAAAAAAAAACACCAAAAAAAACAACAACAAACAAACCAGTTTTCGAAAGAGATTGACAGACAAACCCCAGACTGGGTGACCATAGCTCTAAAATGTGTATCTGATTAACACAAACAAAACCTTCTATCCAACATGTACTGAGACAAAAGGATGGAGGCTTGCAATCGCTACAGGTGCCCAGTCCTACAGCTGTGGCACGGAGGAAACATCCGCACTCCTTAGACATAACCAAACTCTGTGAAGGAACGAGCCCCTCCAGGGGGACATGGGAGATGAACACTGAGAGAAATATGACCAGGGCTATATCCCAAACCTATCACAGAGGGAATCTGGGAAGCTAAAATTCCACAGTAACAAAGTGCCACTTTAGTAAGTTTGAGGTAAGATCCAAGCACATGATCCTGCCTTAAACATCATTCCCTCAGAGTCTCCCCTAACAACTCTGCTGCCTGCAAGTGAGCACATGGTGGAGTCTGTCTTCCTGTAGAAGCAGATGCTCCCCGATGATCTCATCCCGGCTGAGGCACCCACCCCCCCTCTTGCTTTCCCCCAATGCAGGTATTAGGTTTCCTCACCTGTGAGCTCAGGGACTTTACTGGGACTCTCACCCACCTGGTGACATCTGTAACCCCTGAATGTGCACGACTTATGGCGACCTCTAAATATCCCAAGACAGTAAAGACGCTCTCTCTCCTTCCACCTCCACGTGGACCACTCAGAGGGGCTGAGATGTGTCTGACTCTTATTTTTATCTTCTCTCCCTGCTATCCCTCCTGCCCTCTACGACTTTACTATGATCTTTATATGCCATCGCCACACGGTTGCACCTACGTCCCCTGCGGTTGCCCGAGGCTGGTGTACTCTAATAGGGGGACACAAAATCTGTTGGCATGACAGAACTCACAAAGCCAATGTGGCACATCCCACTTGGGTGAGCGGTGGCTAGGTCCTGGAAGCTCAGGAGCCACCGTCAAAGGAGCAGCCCATTGTCTCTCCCCACCCAGGGGAAAGGAGAACGATGACTGTGGAAAGACACCTGGACACAATGTGGTCCAACCGACTCACGGACCACGCTCGCCTCTGCCTCCATGGCTCGAGACAGAAGAGCTAGATGGTGCCCGGCTACCACTACCATCTGCACAGACAAGGGTCGCAGCCACGGGTTCAGATCGAGCGGGAGGAAAATGTCGGGGAAACCTGGACATCTTAAAAGAGACCCTGTGGACGGATTGGCTATAGGCTGAGGGGGCCTCCTTCATCCCACTAGAGCCCTCGAACTGAACGGTCATCCCGGTGGGGGAATGTTTAAGACCCACAGAACAGCAATGACCCGATGACCGTGTTGGGGGGTTGGGAAAAAGGGCGAGCTGGCGATGGGAAGCCGCACAGGGAGGAAGCAGGGTGACTCTTGGCATGCGTGAGGGCTCCGTGATGGACGAGTTAGCGCAAAATGCTCAGGGGGTTGCTGAACGAATGGAAGGCGGGCGGTCTGCTCTGTGAACCGTCGCTTAATATGCAATAAAAAGTGTAGGAACATATACAAAGGACTCTTAAAGCTCACTAATGAGGCAACCAAAACCCCAATTAAAACATCAGCCAGAGATCTGAGCAGATAATTCACCGAAGAAGATATACATACAGATGGCAAATAGTCATCGGGCAAGTTCCTGGCATCACTTGGCAGGAGGGAACGGCAAACTGCAGCTTCTTGAAAGGGAGGCATGCTCCATGTCTGTGTGCTTCTGTGGAGCTGAGTGAGGCCAGCAGGTGTCCACTGCCTCAACGGCTGGCTGTTGGGAGCCCCCTGGAGACCCCGAGGGAGAAGGGCCAGGCAGTCGGCTTCCAGAAAGGTCCCCCACAAGAAGGCCTGGTGAGCAGCCCTCCCCTGTGACCCAGGAGTTGCCCTGAATGCCAATGGACTGAACGGCTGCCGGCGGGCCTCACCCAGGGGAAGAACCCCGTCTCTACAGGCGGTGACCTGCTGACAGCAGTTTGAACGCACCATCCGCTCTTTAGGAGAAAGATGACGGGGCTGGCTTCTGTGAAGATTGACAGCCTCGGAGACCCTAGCGGGTCTGCGCTGTCAGGAGAAGTTGTCTTGGACACCATGGCAGTGGGTGGTACAGCCATTCAGTGGAATACCAGTCAGCAATCCTGGGACGGCATTATGGAGACACTCGACACTGTGAATGGGCCTCAAAGGATGCATGTCGTGGGAAAGAAGTCAACAACCACACACACACACACACACACACACATCGAGTGTCAGCCCAAACCGAATCCACTGCCATTCAAATTCAATGCTGACTCCCAGGTACCCTCACAGGGACCCATCGATACGAAGCTCTAGGAAACAGAAGATAGGTCCGAGGCCCTGGAAACAGCCCTGCCTGCCGTGAAAGGGTGGATAGAGAAGGAAAGGATTCTAGAGAAAGGGCTTCGGGATAGACCCCCTCTCTTGATGACGATCAGCCCTTCCCAGGGTTGACCCTACCCCATATGTCAAAACCATCCGACTGTGTTTTTCAAACCATCTCTACCTGGTCAACAACGACTTTACAGCCGAAGGAGACGGGACGTGGAGGGCTGGCCCAGGCAGCCAGAGACGCGAGGGAAGGGAGAGGCGCAGGGGTCTGGAGCCCAGCACAGATGCCTCTCAACAGTAGTCAAAAAGACAACAAAAAGAATCTAATCGACGGGCCATACTTTCTGGAAAATGGAACGCTTCATAGTGAGTTTGGTTAAAAAGATAACTCCGATTATCGACCAAAGAGACCTTTTGCTGTAAAAGCAAGTGGTTAAATTCATGTTGGATTAGGCGAAAATAAACGAAACCCACCAGTCAATCAACCAAACAAATAAACGGAGACTCAATAATTTGCAATTAGAAAGAAAACAAGGCTGCCTCATCATGTGGCTCAGGACCGGGGACAGACAGCACGGGGAGATGTCCTTTACGGAGCTGGCCGGCCAACGCCGCAGCTGCCTGACTTCCAACAGGACCTCCCCCAAATCCTCCAAAATCTTAAAAGAAAACCCCCTCCCCAAGTCCCTGAGCGGGAATTTCCAGTGAAAACAATTTACTTGAATGTATTCAGCCAAGTACTCGATAGGCAGATGGTTAAAAATGTATACATAACCCAGGGACGGTCTGCAAACGATACCCAACTCCTTCTAATCCCATCTGCTGTTCCACTCTGGACTTCTTCATTTTTAGTTATCCCAGTTAATACTTCCTTATCTCCTTTTTCCCCACTGTGACTGGTGAGGGCTGGATGCATGGGACTAAATATCTCGTAGATGTTCCTGACTTGTCACCTTCAGACCTGCTCAGGGGATTCTCCTTAGGAACCCACGGAGACGGATTTCCTCTCTCCTCTTTCCAAGTCTGGCTTCTCGCCCCTGCTTTCCGACTCTCCACCCCTCCCTCCTGCGTCATCAAGTATTAATTCCACTTCCTGTTCAGCCGACTGTAGGCAGAGTCTCCCAACGCTCCCCTTGGCAGCGGAGAACGCTGATGGAGGGTCCCGCCCCTTCTCTTGCCACGCTTCGAGATGCCCTGTCGTTAACATGGACCAGTCTTCTGTGATGTAACTGACAGCCGATCTTTGAGACAAGAAGCAGCAACCGATAGCATTGGCGTTACCACGACGGTTGAAATGTCGGTCTCTGGTGAGCCACGTGGTGTGCTATGATTACAACTTGACCTTGAACCCGCCCTTGTCTTATGAGGGCTGGGGAACTGAGGTCAGAGAGTTTTGGTGCCTCGTTGAAGGTCTTCCAGGCTGGTGAGACGTAGACTCCAGGATCTGAACCCGGGGAGCTGCCGTTTGGTCTGTGGGTAGAGGTGGGGTGACAATGGCAGGCTGGGCGGGGTTTTCTGAGCGAGGTCGGAACTTTTGTTATCGCTGTGGCTTTGGTTTTGGAGGGGCAGAGAGGACAATGAATCCCCAATGGCAAGTGGAACATGCTGAGACCTAGGTGTTGGTACAATGTGCAGGCCGGTCATCACTAACAGGCAACTACAACTCTGGGTCTAGGAGAGAGGGGGTACCAGGTCCATAGACTGGGGAGCCATTGGGAGCAGGGCAGGTGGCCCCGGTGGCAGTGGAGAATGTTGGGAAGGGAAACGGCAGCGATTAGAAAGAGTAAAAGGAGCCCTAGACCCTCTGACCTTCCAACAAGTCAGGGACAGGCTCGGGGAGAGCCAGTTCAGAGTCTTCAGGGAGGGAGGTACTTCAAGGAAGATGAGGCCCTGAGGCCCATGCTGCAGGGAGGCTGGGAACTCACCTTCAGCTCTCAGGAGGAGGAGGAGGCGGGCTGCTGGGGGGAGAGGGGGGGAGTTGTGGGGAGAGCTGTCGATGGTCTGCGGAAGGCCAGATGCTGCAGTGTTTGGCTGTGGAGGGAAGAAGCCAGGTGAAGGACAGAGGTTCGAGAGGGTGGCAGTGCTCAGGGAAGGTGTTTAGAGGATGAGGGAGGTGGGAGAGCATTTATAGATCATGGGACCAGAGTCCAGGAGAGTTTATCGGTGCAGGGACATAGTGCAGTGTCCCGGTGGAAGGAAAAGATACTCATTCACTGGGGAGGGGGGGGGGTCATCAATTTATAGTAGACAAAGTGATACACCAAGTTTCAAAAGAAAGGAGGGAAAAAAATTTTTTTAAAGAAAGGAGGGAAGGAAGGAAAAAAGAAAGCAAGAAAGAAAATAAAGAGAAGATGTGAAAACATTCATAGCCCCACTTCTGGATTGGCTCTAAGGGTTCTGTTCAGAGGGGTTCATGCACACAGTGCCTTGGGCTGTGACCTCCCCAAAAAGCAGGGGGTGGTTGGGGCCTGGTCACCCCCAGAGACCTGCAGCCACTACAGAGGGGGTTGATCTCCACCCATCACGAATAAAAAGATGATCCCTGTCACCCCCACAGCCAGCACTTCTGCTCCCCCTTCTCTCCTCCCTTTCCCCGAGGTCACCTAGGTCAGGGTACCAACCTTGACCTCTCACACATGGAGGGGGTTTGGGGTGGGGGGCTGAGCACGAGTGGTGGTAGTGGGAGGGGGGACTGGGCAGTAATTGAAAACAGGGGTCTTAAGAAAGGCAGAGGACGATGGCTTTTCCCGGCCTAATTAGAGGGATTTTGTTTTTTAACCAGGAAACAAATCCATATGGCCTGCAATCCGTTTCTCAGGCGCTTTACCCCCTGAAGTCATAAATGTCGTGGGCTTTTTAGCTCTGGAGGGTCAGGGAAGGGGGAGGCTGGGCTAAGGTTTCTCCCCTGGAGTTGGGTCCAGGCTCTGAGGCCCCCACCCACAGCTCCTTCCCTTAGCTGTTGGCAGGCAGCCCCTGTCCCTCACCCACGCTGGCCTCCCTTCTCCTGCAGGCCTCCCCTCTGGCCTCACACTCCCAGCTCAGCCCTTCCCCCGCCACACCCCCCAGCCTCCGCGGGTGGCCTTCACTCTGCCCACAGCCCCTCTGCACTGATGTCCACTGCACTTTGCCCTTCTCTGTTCTCCCTGTGCGACCTGTTTCCACCATCAGACTTCGTAGATATGCAACCTGTTTCACCCATCAGGTTGGGGGGGGGGGGGACAGAATCAGAGGCCAAAATCACGCCGTTTCCTTCCCTTTGGGGGCTTTTTGGAAAAGGAAAAAGAAAAGAAAGAGAGAAAGCTTGCTTTGCCTTGGCCAAAGGCAGACTGAGGGAGGTGAGGCTCGGGCTATGTGTTTGTGGCCCAGTGGAGAAAGGCAGACACCTGGGTGCAAGCCTTGAGAGCCTGCCTGCCTGCCCCGCTCGCTGGCTGGCTCCCTCTCTGCAGAAGCAGGCTGCCAGGGAGGGTGTGAGCTGCGGGGCGCTGGATGTAAAGCCAGGAGGGAGACCTGGTATGTGTGGAACCCAGGGGTACCCGCAGGTGGGCAGGAAGGAGCGGCCTTCTGCTGCAGAGGCCGTGGGAACACACCGTGCCTGGGGTTGTGCCCGGACCCTTCCTAAGGGGCCCTGGGTAAGAGGGCAGGGTACTTGAAGGCCCATGGTCTCCCGTAGATTCTCCTCTCCCTCTCCACCGTGCCTCCAAGGGTGGCTGTGGGGGAAGCTGTCGTCTCTGTGAGCCTCAGTTTCCCCATCTGAAGAGAAGGCAGGATGGCCGTCGGTCATGAAACACAGTGCTGGCTCAAACAACGACCGCGGCTGTGGCAAAGCTGTCATGGAGCGGGTCTGGCACAGGGGGCCTTGCATCCCAGAGCAGAGCTGCACCCCCCAACCCCAGGCTCTCAGGGCCAGGCCTTTCGGGGCCTGTCACCAGGTGTTCCTTCCATTTCAGTCAGTAGCTCTGCCCAAGGTCAGGCTGACTCTGGTCAGAGCCAGAGCCTGTTCTCCTGGAGCTTGCCGTCCAGGCGGAGGGAAGACGGCAACTTACGTCAGGGCTCCAGGTGGGCTGTGGAGGTGTGCCCCGGGGGGACCAGGCCGGAAGGCAGGCAGGTGT
The DNA here is from genome assembly GCA_004026705.1 of Nesogale talazaci. NCBI lineage: Eukaryota > Metazoa > Chordata > Mammalia > Afrosoricida > Tenrecidae > Nesogale > Nesogale talazaci. Next base: position 28,251 of record PVJH01012386.1, read on the forward strand.
CTGACGCATTAGTCTCCAGGCCCATGTCAGCTGCAGCCGAGCTCAAAACTTCTCGGCCATCCCCCACCCCCACCCACCCCCAGTCTTCCTCCAGCTCTGGCCCGGAGGCCCCGGGCCGGTTCTGTCTCACAAACTGATGTTGGTGGGTGGCTTCTCCTCTATGTCCTCGGCCAAGAATGGGGGGAGGCCCGAGCCACTGGCAGGCCCAGAGCCAGAAGGTGGAGCATGCATGGCTTTGCCGGCTGCCAGGCAGGGTTAGATCAGGGGCTGGGTCCCGGCTCAGGTCTCTCTCTGCCCTGTCTCGGGGTCTCCAGCTCTTTCAGGACTGTGGTGGGCTCTCCTTAAATGGCTGTGGTCTGGTGTGGGGGCATCACGGGGAGGCAGCAGAGAGCGGGCTGTGCTTGCTCTCTGCGGAAGAGGAATGCTATCTCTGTTCTCTGGTCTTCCAAGGACCTACTGCGCACAGGGCGTGGTGGGAGGTGCCGTGGGTGCAGGGGGACACAGAGACAGACGCGTCCGCTTACAATGTCATGAAAGGTATAAAGCGTGTCGGAATCGCTGGGTGTAGCAAATGGTTCCTCTCGAGTTGTTCCCCAAGAGCCGGCCAGTGTGAGCTCACTGAGAGGAACCACGGAAGACTGGCCGGGCAATTTGCGCCCCGAAGATCCCTGTCGCGAGAACTCCAAATCGATGGTTTTTGTGCATTTTCAACAAGGCACCAGGATTCGGTCGGGAAGAATCCTTTGGGTGCCAACTGCCCCAGATTCAAGATCTGGCTTGGGAGGGTGTGTTAGTCTGGGTAGACTAGAGAAACAAAATGCATAAACACGCATATGAATACAAGGTAGAGGTTTACACGCAAGAGGAAAGGAAGATTGAGAAAGTATCCCAGTCCAGTCCAGTCCTAGGTCATAAGTCCAATACTAGCCCACATGTCCGATACCGATCTCTAAGTCCTCTTCAGACTCATGAAACACGTAGAATGAGGCCAAATGCAGAACGGCCACAAGCCAGTGGGTGGAAGGTCTTTGGATCCGGGGGCGGTGTAAGCGTCTCAGCGCCGGCGGGGTCTCCTCGTGGCTTCTGTAGGTCCAGGTTTCTTGCTGCGTCAAGGTAGGTCTCTGCAGGCTCTCTCTCCTCAGGGAGTCAGGGAGTCAGCCTTGTCCGTCGAGTGTCTCAAGCAAGTGTTGTCAGGAGAAAGTTCAAGGGAGTGAGTGGAGAGAGACAGTGTCTCCACCTCCAAGAAGGAATGACCACGTTTCCCGGAATTCTCAGGAGCAGGCCATGCCCACACAGAGGTCTCATTGGCTATCTCCAGATGGACTGGCTAGACTCCACCCCTACACTGTTAATCCTTAAACTGACACTAGATGGGGTGGCTGCCACAGAGGGAGATCTGGGATGGCTTCTTGGAGGAGGTGGCCGAGGTTGCAGCTATAGGTGGGGACGGGGAAGCGGGCTCTAGGGGCGGCAGCCAGAGGCCAAGTGGGAAGCATGGGCTGTTGCCAGGGGCACAAGCGGCAAGTCTGGCTGCAGGGAAAGGCTAAAGAGGGCAGGGTGGGGGGAATAACGTGTGTGTGTGTGGGGGGCTTTCTATAGGGGCCTCTGATGCCGGGTGAGCCCCTTGGTGGTGCAGTGGTTAAGCACTTGGCTGCTAATGGCTCCGCAGGTGAAGTACGTCCTACAGGGAAGGAACTCGTGGACGGTCAGGGCTGTGGGTAAAGGTGAGTGTCCACAGAAGAGGTTCTGGGGATGACCAGGAGAGTGTGCAGTAGGGGGGTGGGGTGGTGGAGGGGTTGAGGCCGGGGGCCCAGGGGTGAGACTCGGGCCTGGAGTGTGACCACACAGACCCTCTGCTAGGTCAGGTCGGGGTGGCTCTGTGCCAGGCTCCTGGTGGCGCCTGCCTCCAGGGAGGGGCCTGCAAGTGGAGCAGGGGGGTGCTGGTGGCGGCACCACGTTAAGACCCGAGTCTCTGAACTGGAATCCGCTTTATTCATCCCCTTGTGGGTCCCAGCTGTCCCTGCCACTCTCGTGCGTGTGTGTGTGTGTGTGTGTGTGTGAAAGAGAGAGACAGAGATGGGGGCTCCTGGGAGGGGCATGGGCTTCAGGCAACATTCAGAGGGATCAGTTTCCCTTCAACCTTCACCCCTCTCTGAATTCCAGCCCCCATCCCGGCTCCTGCCTCCCTGGACCAGTGTCTTGCCCCTCACCCTACCCAGTCCCAGCACAGCCACCTCCAGGTTGGGGGGAGGAGGGGAGGGCAGTGGACAGACAGGAGAGGAGGGCTCCAGGGGGGCAGACAGGCCTCAGGGTGGCTTGCCACTCTCTCTCTCTCTCTCTCTCTCAGGTGGCCCTGGGCAGATGTCTGGGTTTCCGCTGTCCTCTCTCTGCTGTGTTCAGGGGAGCTCCCTGGATGAAAGAGGATGGTGGAGGGAGGGGCCCGTCCGCTGCAAAGCGTGGGCAAAAGTCATCTAATCACTGGGCGCTCCCTGTCAGCAGCTCTCTGTACCCCAGGAAGCCAGAGGCGCCCTGGGACTTGGGCTAGGCTCCTGTGGGCAAGATTCAGCCCCACCTCCCTGCAGACTGTGGGGACAGGTCCCCCAGGCCTGGGCTGGAGAGTCAGTGGATGACAGCGGGCAGCCTGGCCCCAGACTCCACCATCAAACTTGGTCTGCTTGAGACAGTCTTCATGTCAGGAGCCAAGTGACCTGTCCTCTTGCCAAGGGGCGGCCTGCCATGTGCCCAGATAGGGACGCCAAGCCCCTGCTCCTGGCAGTGCCAGTCCACCATGCTCCCTCCCCTCCTGCTTGGCTGGCTAGTGGTTGGGTGGGTGGGGCTTGGGGACACAATCTGGCTTGGATTGCCTGTTCTTCCCCAGCCCTGCCCCTCACCTGAGTCATGCTTCTGGGTTTGCCCAGCCCCAGGCCTTCTGGCAAACCCCTGGAGAGCTGTGAGGCAGGCCCCAGCGTGACAGGCATGTGGCACTCTCTGGGCACGTGCCCAGCCCTTGTGTTACCCCAGGCGGGGGGATGGGCCCTCCCTGCTGGAGTGGCTTCTGCAGGAACCAGCTGGGATGTGCACAACCTCGCTGTCCTGCCTGGGCTTTGGGTAGATCTCGCTCCTGGAGGGGGAGGGGGAGGGTGCAGCCCGGGGGTGGGGGCTGGGGGGGCTGGCACTTGACTGGGGAGCTTGGTGGTAGTTGTGGTCCAGCCCAATCCCACCTGGTATTTTCAGCTGGGGTACAAGTGCTGTGAGCAAGACCCGGTTGGAGATAGCTCTCCTGCTCACAGTGGAGATGGCAGCATGGTGTGGAAGAAGGGTGGGGGTATAAAGAGGGGGGGCAGGGTGGAGCAAGAGCAGGGACCAAGGCTGCCCTCCCAACCCCTGGCAGTGTAGCCTAGGCCCTCAAGATTGTGGACTTGGCACACCCTGGAACTAGCTGGTAGAACTAGGCTGCAGGCCTGTGAGAGTGTAGGTGTGGGTGGGCATGGGGTGGGGCAGGGTGCCAGAGAAGCTGGTCCTGACCAATATTCTCCCATCCCAGTCTCCCCTCCAGAGAAAGGCCGGACCCTCTTTTTCTCTTCTGGACACAACTTCCAGAAGGAGTTTTACCAGGGCATCCTCCCTGCCTTATCTGCCACCCTCTCTTCTGATCACAGCCATCTGTCCCCTGCACCCCACCCCATAGCAAAGCCCAGGGCTCTGTCTCTCTGTCCCAGCGCATGCCCTCCTGAGCCTGTCCTTATGGCAGCATTGGGGGTGGGGGGTGGTTCTCAGGCTTCCTTGAAGCTGTGGGGCCCGGGCTGCCCCACTGACTGACCTTCTTGGGCATCTCTGCCTCCTCCCCCTCCTCTGGTCACCTCAACAAATGGGTCACCAGGATTTTCTTCTCTGGACCCAGGGGACCTTCCTCTGCGCCTGGCAGCTGAGCCAGGAAGGGTCTTGGCTTTGCTCAGGGCTCGATTTTCTCCTTGGAGGGTCCACAGGCTTCTCAGACTCAGGCCTGCACACCAGGCCGTCTAGACCATCCAGGAAAACCGTGCCTTCTCCAGGGCTCTCGGCCTTGCCGACGGCACCAGGATCCCCTCTGTGGCCAAAGCAGAATGCTAGGACTCCTTTAGACGCGGCGGGCTGGCGCACTGCTTTCCCATCTGATCCCGTGCCAAGTGGCGCGCGTGCTCCCTGCTTGATATTTCCTGAATTGCTTCCCTGTTTTCCCCCAGGGCTGGTCTGGGGCCGGAAGCAACACGCTGCTCTTCTGCCTCGAGCCCCTCTCTCCTCCCGGCAGCCTCTCCGGCTCCTCCACACCCCTCACACAGCCCACAGGTCACCCCTCGGCGGGTTCCCCTGGCTCTCCACTGACAAAGGTGGACTGTCAACTGAAGCGGGAGTTCTGTGCTCCCCGCCTTCCCTGCGGTTCATTGCTCGGACTGGAATAGCGTCCTCACTCCGCTTTCCGTCCCACCCTCCACATTCCGCTCACCCTCAGAGGGCATGCTTCTCCCTCGGAGGCCTCCCCATCCACGCGGGGGTCCTCCCTCGTCAGAGCCCCCTGTTCACAGTGATGCGGTTGGACCAGAAACAGACACTTTGCTCGGGAGGGAGGGGTGGCTTGGTGAAGAGTCCACGCGTTGATGAGGAATGGGGGCTAGGGTAGACGTTCGTTGGTGTTTGGGGGTGGGGGGGCGGTTCCCTTTGGGGACTGGAGCCTCGATTCCGCCTCCCTCTCATTCCCCGTGCCTTAGAGGTGAGCCGGGTGGAGGGGGCAGTGACCACCACCTTAGCCCTGTCCCCTGACCGCAGAGCGGGGCTGACCGCAGCCCAAGACTTATTTGGAGACTTAGGTGCGATCACAAAGAACTCATGAGCCAAGTGAACGCTCCTGAAGCCGCCGGGAAGGGAGAGCAGTAGCGGGGGGTGGGGGTGGGTGGGTGGGGGGCCCTGGGAGTGCCCGGATGTGGTGGGACCAGGGCGGGAGGGAGCGGTCTGCGAGGGACAGGGCATGTGAGTTGGGAGTTCCCTCGGAAGAGAGTCTGGCAGCCCCTCTTGGTGGCAGCTCGCGGGAGACGGTGGCTGTCGTAGGTCTGAGGCCCTCCCTTCCCCGTGGGCAGAGCCCGGAGGCCGGGCAGACACCTTGCACCGGCAACAGTAAGGCCCATCTGAGGAAATGAAGGCCAGAGAGGAAGCAGGGAGCAGGTCCTGGGGGTGCGGTTGGTGCTCCCCATCAGCCCTCCCCTGGACCTGGCCGCCTTGGACAGACAATAAATGCCCCGGGAGCCATCTGGCTGGGGGTGGGGTTCTCCCTTTTGGGGCACAAAGATTCCTCAGTGGTACACAGGGGCTGCAGAGGGGAGCACCCAGATGGCCGGGCCTGGGTTCTCGGAATCGTCTTCCCGGAGGTCACGACCTCCCTCAGCTCCAAGATTGACGCATGGAAGCTTGGCTGCGCTGTGCCGTTGGCCGGCACATCTGTGCGGACTCCTGGCATCCCAAGTCTCTAGGAGAGAAATGAGAACCATCTGGACTTCTGGGGGAAGCTGGGGCCTGGGTTACCTCTGGGACCCCAGCACTTGGACACAGAGTTCTAGGCCCAGGGCCTAAAGTCTCAAGGGCTCCTCAAGGGGGCTTCAGACTTCTGGGAACCCCTAGATTCTGAGTCACTAGAACACAACCCCCAGATTTCCAGACTGTTCCAAGTGAGCCGTTCCAGGGCCAGCAGTAGACCCCTGACGGGAGCCCCTGGGAGTGTTGCTGGAAACAGGAGGAGGATGGGTTGCTGGGAAGGGGGGAGCAGGGCCTGGGAAGTGTCCCGATGTGGTGGGAAGAGGGCTGGCCCGAGGGATGGAGGGGTGAGAGGTGAAATGTTCCTGAATGTGCATCTACAAGGGAACCTTTGAAACATGCTTCTGACCTTAGCCCTGGGGTGTGGGGGCTGCTGACATCAATAGACTCCAGAGGGAGAAATGGAATTGATGGGGGGCAACCTGAATTTCTAACTGGGGTGGGGTAGAGGGTGAGGAGGGTGCTCCAGGGTGGTCCTGAGATGAATGCTGGTTGCCGTCATAATGGAGAGGTAAGCCCACAGACCCCCAGGGTGTGTGCTGAGGCCTGGGTGGGGCCGGGGTCCATGTATGGGACTCCTGAGTTATCTGGAGCCAACGCAGGGTGCTGCCCAGGGGGGCCTGGTGTGGCTGGGCAGGGTTCACTGGAAGGCAGGGGGGTGTCGAGAGAGAGAGGAGAGACCCTCCTGTCCTCCACTCTTCTTTCCCCAGACGCCTGGGGACCCAGTTTTGTCCCTTGGCCTTCTGCCCGCCAGCTGCCACAAAGCCGAGAGGAATCTGCTTTGCATTATCAGAGAAGCCGCCTCCCCCAGACATATGGTCAACAGACCCCCCCCCCCTCCCCAGCCTGGAGCATCACGGGAAATGTCTTCTCCTGACCCCTGGCTCTGGCCTAGCCCCTCCTTCCCCTGGAGCACTGGACCATGGGCTCAGGGGCCCTCCACACCCCTGCCCAGTTGGATGAAGAGGCCTTTCACATATTTCCCAGTGCAGTCCCGGGCTTCGGGCTTCGTAGCTCTGAATGAAAGCAGTGGGGGTGGCCAGGAGAGGGGAGAGGTGGGGCTGGGAGAGATGAAAGTTCTCATCTGTCCTCTAGGCCAGAGAATGAAAGAGGAGAGAGGACAATGACTGGGGGCCGGGGAGAGGTCGAGAGGCCCAAGGAAAGTGGTGACTGAAGAAGCAGCAGGGAGCATCTGTCTTCTGCGGCACTGAGGCTGAACCGGAGCCACTGGACTCCTGAGCACTTGACCCAGGACACTGGGCCGGGAGATGGCAATGCACACTGGGTTTTGAAAGCGTAGGGAAAAGGGAAAGCATTTCATGGATTCTTAAACACCTGACTCTAGGCTGGCATACTCTGTGGGATATATGGGGGTCACCCACTGGGCTACTAAACCCAAGGTCAGTAGTTTGAAAGCACCAGCCACTCCAAAGGGGGCCAAGAAGGCTTTTTGCTCCTGTGAAGAGTCCAAAAGAAAAAAAAAACCACCTCAAACCTCACTGCCGCTGAGTCAGTGCCGATTCAGAGTGACCTGGGAGGACAGGCTCGTACCTCTTTGCAGGAGGAGAAATCCTGGCCTTTCTCCCTCAAAAATGCCTGCCATCAAGTGTCTCCGACTGACCGTGACAGGGTAGGATGTCCCCGGTGTGTTTCCCAGACTGTAGCTCCCTATTAGAGCAGACTGCCTCGTCTTTCTCTCACGGCGCTGCCGGCGGTTTCAAACCGCTGACCTTGACATTAGCAGCCCAGTGCACAACCCACGGCCACCAGGGATGCTGCCAAGAGTTACCCTCTCAGAAGCCCCCAGGGGCAGTTCTCCCCGGCCTCTCCGCCGTGCTGTCATGCGTTGCCATCACTCGGCGCAGGGAGTTTGGGGTTTGGGGGGCTGTATCGAATACACAGGATTAAAACTCATCCCACCTGTTTCTGACCGCCCCAGAGCCCTGCTGGCACCCTGCGCTATGCGTGGGGCTGTGAACCTCAGGTCAGCAGTTTGGAAACCACCCTCCCACCCCCCGCCACCTGCTGCTCTCAGAGGAAGACGAGGCTTCTGCTCTGGGGAAGAGTTACTTCTGTGGAAACCCCCGGGGCAGCTCGGCTCGGTCCTGTGAGTCGGAAGTGTCCATCGAGTGCTGCCCAAGGGGCTGAGGGTGAGAAGGTGAGCAAAGCCAGACCTTGTCCTTGGCTTCCTGCGGTTGAAGGTCACCCAAGCCTTGCTCTGTGGGGCGTCTCATTACCGAGACAGAGAAGTGGTCAAAGAGGAGGGGCTGTGGCATTTTTCTGAGCCAGGTCTGGGTGCAGAGTACACGGAGGACTTCTCCAGAGAAGCCCTGGACTGGGGAGGTAACTTAGGGAGAGAAGGGATAAGAATGTTCCAGAAGAGGCACAGACTGCACAAAGAGCTTATGGTCTGAGGAAATGGGGAGCGGGGCGGGGAGGGGGGGGGGAGCTTGGAGCATGGAGGGAAGGTTAGGTGGAGAAGCAGCACTTCGGGCCAGGAGGCTGGTGGGAGCACTCAAGGTGGCTGGGAGGAGTGGGCCACACTGAGCTAGGACTTCGGTGGTGCCTGTCAGCTCTTGGCGGGCAGGGGGAAAGGACTGGAGAAAGGAGGTCATGGGGGAGGTACAGAAGGGGTCTCTGCAACTGGTCTAAGGCCCTTCCACCCCCCACCGGCACCCCCCAGGAGACCAAGGGCACAGTCACTCCCCTACCTCACCTCTGCCAATCCAGATGTCTTGACGTTTTAGAACTTCCCTCTGCTTCCCAGCCCCTAGACCGCTCCTTGACCTCAGCCTGGGCCTCCCCAGCCCTCATACACAGGGAGCTGCCAGCGCCAGGGTTTTCTGGATCAAATCTATCTGCGGGGCCTCCTGATGGAGACTCCTCAAGAGCCCACTCCCACCCCCTACCCTCCACCCCTGTGCTCGAAGAATCTAGCCCAGTCTCATCAGAAAGCCCAGCCCTGTCTGGCCCCTCTCCCTCCTCGCTCCTGCTGGGCTCCAGGCCTCAGGCCCCTGTCTTCGCTGTGGTTAGCCCAGGGCCCTGCCAGGGACCCTCTCCCCTGGGTTCTGCCTTCCCGCAGGCATCCTGCTCTGACGGCCCTTCTCTGGCCACCAGTAGGACTGGGGCTGGCTTGGGACTCCACCTCCCCCATCATTCCTCTCAGGGCATGGCACACAGCAGGGGGCCTGTATGTTGTGTCCCTTAGAGAACCTTGAAGGAAGGGACTCATGTTCCCTTCTTCCCACAACGTCTGCCCCCTATGTTAGAGGCTCTCTTGGGGCAAAGGCTGCTTCTCCCAGCAAAATGAGGGCTCCCTTAGAACAGGACGTGTGTCTCCTCCATCAGATCGGTGGTGGTGACAGGCAAGAGGCTCCTCAGGGTTTCTTACTGACTCTCAATCTGTGTGGTACACACACACACAGACACACACACGCACATGACCCCCCCAACTTCCCATTTCTGTCCTCTTGATCCTCAGGGTCCAGGAGATGGAAGATCAAGAGCTGCTTCTACCCCATGTCTCCCTCTTGGCGGAGGCCAGCTTGGCTACTCTTCTTGGCTCCCCAGCTTACCAAAGCCCAGTGGCAGTACTGTGGAGAAAGAACAAGCCTCTCCCTGCAGCCCCCCCCCCCCAAGGGCCTGCTCCAATAACAGCAGCATGGACTGGCTCCAGCCACCACCCAGCCAGCACCCTGGGGAGCTCCCAGAACGGAGCCTAGCGGGGCTGCAAGCCAGCCTGGTAGGAGATGAGGTCAGGACCTGCTCTGCGGAGCTGTGAGGGAGGACTCCAGGCTCCCCTCCCACACAGCCGTCTGGAGCCAGAACGTGTGTGTGTGTGTGTGTGTGTGTGCATGCGGCGGTGTTTCGGGAGCCTCTAGGTTATGACCTGGCCCTCCTTCTTAGCCTCTATCGCTTGGTGGTCAGTTTCACTTTTGACAGACGGTCAAGTTCACAGCTGGCCTGCTTCCTGCACGGCTGCTTTCACTTTTCCTGGCCAAGGTCCGGGCCAAAGGGCTCAGTTTCTCCCACCCCCTGAAATCGGCTCTGTGAGAACTGGCTGCCGTGCCGTGCAAACATCCTCCTTGGGGAGAGAAAAACTCCGGCCCCACCAAACCCAAGCCCTCTGCTGGCGTGGACCTCCTGCACCGAGAAGAACCGCCCCGCTCGCTTTAGACAGCTCTCTTTCTGGGGGCCGGTGGCCAAGTGCTGGGCTCAAGCCACCAACTCACGGTACCAATAAGACTCCTCCCCAGCCCATGCCCCACCCCCAATCCAGCCAGGGACTGCTCTTCCCAGGGACCCACGCGGCGTCCACCCTTCTTTCTTTGCTATTTAATGTTCATCATTTATGTTTATGTGGAGGTTTCAGGAGGACCCGAGACATGATTACACAGGATGCAGGGGGGACACGGTAGGGGGGGTGGTGGTGGCAAGGGCCCTGGAGCACACAGCCCCCCCCCCCCACTGGGGGCCTAAAGATTCCATTCCAGCCCAGAGGGAGGCAGGAGGCACCCCAGAACCAAACGCATGCTACAACTTACTTGCAACCCTCCCCCAAGGCTCCTCCCTGGCTTCCCCCAAAGGCCAGGGAGAATAAAGAGACTCCAGGCTGCCCCACCCCCAGGCCCACAGGGGCGGGGCCAGCAGGTGAGCTTCCTCCCCAGTCCGAGTGTCACAGTCACAGAAACATCATCTACATACTATACTCCTGGTCTCTCCCACGGGTTAGGAGAGCCCTGGGTGGGAGGGGTGCCCATCAGAACACACCCAGCCCAGGGGCCCTTTCATGCTAAATAGAAGGGGAGCCACACCCATTCCAACGTAGGGGGGGGGCAGGGGTGGAGCTGCCTCTGAGACCACATGCCCCTCTGGCCCCAAGCAGTCCTTCACAGAGTCCAGTCCACTCGGGAGGGCACCCCGCGGGCCCCAGTCTCCCTTCTCGTTGCGTTCACACCGGTCCACTTTTCTTCATCACAAGGAACCAGCCTTCTGGGCTGGCAGGGGAGACGATGGTGGGGGTGGGGGGGCATTCCTCCACGTGTAGGCCCTTGGAAGACAGACTCCAGCTCCAGTCTCAGCGGTCCTTGGCCCACCAAAGCAGGGGCGAGGTGGGGATGGGGGTGGGGGTGTGAGAAGAAGGAGCTGCCAAACTCAGTTCAGCCCCCTCCCTGCTCTTCTGGCAGCTGCCCGGGGCGGGATCCGGTCACAGCCTGGGAAGGTCCCCATAACAGGACGACAGGGGAGGGAGGGAAGCAAGATATCTCATCTCGTGTGTGTGTGTGTGTGTGTGTGTGTGTGTGTGTGTTTGCAGGGATGGGGACTTAGTCTTTGATCACCACCCTCCCACCAGGGCAGGTCCTAGGGGAAGATGGGTGGCACATCCTGGGTGGCCAAGGGTCTGCTTTCTGGGCCTCGTCGTCCTGTGTGTCAAATGAGGGGGTGGACACACACACCTCGGGCTCTCAGGGCCTCTCAGGTCAGGTGATAGGACTTCGGAGGGGCTGAGGCCCACCCCCCACCCCCCACTCTCCACATTCACAGTGTCAAGTCCATGGCTCTGGCTCCTTGGCCCTCCCCTCTGGGTCTCCAGGGGCTTGTCACAGGGCCCTCCCCCCTGCCGGGAGGGCTGAGGCGGGGAGAGGCTGGCCCATCGAGTTGTGTGGAGAGCCTGGTACAGAAGGCTTGAGGCGGTGATGGGGCTGGTCTCGGGGGGGGGGGGGGGGGGGGGGGGTGCTTTGGGGGGGGGGGGGGGGGGGGGGGGGGGGGGTGGGCTTCTTGTGGCGGAGAGGGAGAGGGACTGGGGTGAGATTTAAGGGGGCCACATGGGGAGCAGCAACAGGGCCACGAGGACCTGGGCTCCAGGCTCGGCCCGGAGGAGCTCTGGGGGCTGCCTGGCCAGGGCGGACTCCGTGGGGGGTGACCGGAGCAGCCGTCCAGGGAATGAGGGGGCAGGGGGGCGGGGTCCGGTCAGCTCACACGGGGGACGTGGCTGTGGACTCGCTGCACAGGCTCTCGACGATGTCGGAGCGCTGGATGCGGCGCAGGGCGGCCAGGAGGGCATCCAGCGTGGCGCTGTCCTGGGCGGCCCAGCTGGTGAGCAGGGCGCGGGCGGGGCAGGCCTCGTGGGTAAAGGAGTCTATGTGCTCGGGCTGGTAGCCCAGCTCGCCCGCCAGGTGTCTCCAGGTGTCCCCCGCGGAGCCATTGAGCAGCTTCTCCACCTCCTCGCGCTTGGCCGGGGGCAGGCTGCTATAGAGGCCACCATCGCCCCTGAGCGCTGCAGGAACCAGGGGGTGTCAGGCCCTGCTGCCCCCACAGGGTCCTCCACCAGGGGGCAGCGGGTGAGGCGTCCCCCTCTCCCAGAGGGCTATGGAGGGGCCTGTCCCCCACCTCTGGCAGCCCTACTCATGTCTCTCCACCCCCCACCCCACCCCACTCCAGCTCGGCCCCAGCAACTAATCAAGGCCAAAGAGGAGGCCACGGGACTCCTTCATCCAGCCTCAAGATAGCTAGTGTCCCTGGCTGAGGTGACTGATTAGGGCTCATCATTAACAACTCCTTCCCCAGAAGTCCAGGGCAGGAGGCTAATTGCAACCACTTTAGGGGGTAATTAGCCCCCAGGGGGGGGACAATTAGCTTGATGAGTCTGGCCGGCTCCAACTTGTAAGAGCCCTCCACGGCCCAAATCAGCCCATCAGAAGGGACCCTCCCTTCCATTGCCTCCCCTGGGCTTCCCCACCCCTCCACCCCCAGGCCTCCGAATTAGTTAGGCCCCTTGTCTAGGCCCCTTGTTGCAGTCCCTGGGAGCGTGTGGCCTGGTCACATCTCTGCGCCCCGGCCCGCCCTTGCACTCACCCTGGCCTGCAGCTGTCTGTGTGTGGGGCTGCTGGTCATGCAGGCTCTGGCTGTCCACCGAGATGCCGCTGTCACTGTGGAGCTTCTCGCCCTCCGGCGGGGGCGTCTGGTTCACCGGGCGGCTGTTGGCGCCTTGCTTGTTCTGCTTGCAGCTGTTCCACCTGGAGCCAGGGAACAGACCCTGTTCAGGACCAGGGCTCTGCGCTCAGGCGGACACACCCGACCCCTCAGAAAACCAGACTCCCGGCCATCGAGCCGATGGCAGTTCACAGTGACCCTACAGGACTGGGGAGGGCTGCCCTGCTGGTTTCCCGGACTGGAACTCTGCACAGGTGTTGAAAGTGCCGTCTGTCTCCCAGGGGGAGGCTGGTGACTTCGAACTGCTGACCTGGCAGTTAGCAGCCCGAGGCCTAACCGTGACGCCTTCGGGGCTCCTGGCAGATCGAGACAGGAGTTCTGAGACCGCCAGGTTGCCGATCGATGGTGGCTCGGACCGGAGTGCGAAGGGGGCCTCAAAACGTTTGTAGAAAACGGAATGGAAAGATGATGGAATTTTCCCATGAGCTTTTTTTTTTTTTTTTAAGCTCTCGCCCCATTTGCAGTTTCCACTTCTTTACACACCCACTCAGGCCTAAACCAGCAGCCTGCCAGGGCAGAAGGGCACCCGGGGCTTGGTGCACACAAAAGGAGGTCGGTAAATGTTTATGGCATAAACGGTGCATAAGTAAATGACTTCCCAGGAATTCCACTTCTCACAATCTCCCCTCCTAAACTGCTTCCACATGTGTGCAGGGACGTGGACCAGGATTTCCGCTGCTGTTAGACGCACTCGCAAAAAGCTGCGAGCCAACGAAATGCCCAGCAAGAAGGGGACTGGTGAAATCAATTAGGATCCAGCCACAGGATTGAAGGATCAGATAATCTGGATGTCCCGAGGGAAATTCTCCCCAGCGAGATTAGGTGACAATGTCAGGTGGCCAAGACGTAGCTGTATGTTTCCATTGATTAAACAAAGAACAAAAGAAACAAACGACCCGGGTGGTGCAGAACTGTAAAGCGCTTTCTCCCCTCCCCCTGGGGGGTGGGGGTGCAAGTCTAAATGCCCAGAGACTTCCTGGGAAGGGTCCATTCCAAGGAGATACCGGGGAGAGAGGGCCAAGGTTCTGGGAGATGCCTTTTGGAGCTGGCCCACTGGTAGTGCAGGGGTTCCGTTGGGGGCCGTGAACGGCAGCCAGCGTCAGCAGTGAGGCCACCAGGCCCTGGAGGGAGATGGGACTTGCTGCTCCGGTCAAGCGTCAGTCGTATCCTGAGTATAGAGATAGCTATGCCCTGTCCTGCTGGGTCACCGACACAACAGCAGTGGGTGGTAGTAGTTTACAGACCTTGCATGCCCCACCCCACCCCAAACACCTATTACTTTGATGATTTTTTTTTTTTTTTAAAGAATGAAAATGGATTTTCTAAAAATTTGCAATGTCCTCCAGGCATTCTTGCAAGTCCCAGATTCCTGCCTGTGGGCATCCGGGAGTCCTATGGGACATGGGTGGAGAGTGCAGCCCGGCCCACGTAGGTGACTAACTGCACAGGGAGTGGGTATCAGAGGCGTGAACTCACAGCCAGCTGTTGGTTGGCAAGCAGTGGGGGCCTGGGGTGGGGGGGGAAGGTCAGTGAGGGAAGCAGCCTTGGGCTGGGGAGGTGCCAGGACAAGTCCCAACCCCCCTTCCCGTCTCTCCCCTCCCCACCATCTCTGACCTTATGCTGTCCCTGCAGCCCCCCCCCCACCCCCAGGGGGTCAGCTGGTAGTTAGGGAGAGTGAACTCCCTTTGGGGTTGAGTTGAAGAGCGGGTATATTTTCAGGTTAAAATCCGAGCAAATGCCTCCTTGGGGGGCAAAGGCGCTCACTCTGTCCCCTGCGCCCTCTCACCTCTTGAAGGCAATGTAGGCCACGAGGCCCACCACGACGGCGGCCAGGATGGAGCAGTAGACAGGGATGAGGTTGTCCGTGCTGCCTCGGGGCACCACAGGCTGGGAGCTGCCCATGGCGGTGGTTGCCACACCTGCCAAGGTGCTGGCGACAAGCTCTAGCTCTGGAGGGACCTCGGGCTCCTGGGTGCTGGGGGCCGGGCTGTCGGAGCCCTCGGCGGGTGTGGCTCGGGTTATCCACCGACCTGGGATCTCTGACAAGAAAGAGGGACAGGCGTCAGGTCCTGTTCTGCCACGGCCCCGCTCCCTGGGTTCCCATTCACTCTGGGCTTCTTCCCACGGGCCCCAGGTGCTTGTGTGACAGAGGTGAGGTGGGAACTGTGTACGATGTCACGGTGCAGAAGAGGACCTGGATCCATGTCCGCTTTCCTTGATGTCCAGAATAAGGCCTATTCAGAGAGATGGCCTCTAAACTCCCTGCCACGCTGGCCACAGCTGACATGCCAGAACTCTAGTCTGCCTCCCCTGGCCCCCCAGAAACCTGCCATGAGGAACACACACACATATACAGAGATAGAGATAGAGATAGAGATAGATAGATAGATAGAGAGAGAGAGAGAGAGAGAGAGAGAGCTGGTTTCACTCTGCCAAGTGTTTGAGCCTCTCTGGTCCCGCTCGCTCCACAGGTCCCCACTCACCTAATGAAAGCTCCTCACTTCTCTAATGAAAGATCTGAGCGCTTCAGTTAGGTCAAAGAAGCACCTGGCCCCCCACCCCCTCCCAGCTCTTTGAGTGCTGGCACCATCTCCCCTTTCCCATCTCGGGTGCCCTGAGCTCAGGGCTTGGGCAGGAGGGGTGTGGGGAGAAGCTCCTAGCTTCTGCGCTCTCTGGCAGCCAGTCCCCACTCCCCTCCAGCTATTGGCCAGGGCTCAGTCCCTGTGTGCCAGCCTGGCTGGCCATACCCAAAGGGGGGGCTGTGTGGAGCAGAGGGAGCCTCCTGGGCGGGGAGTAGGGTGCAGATGGAGAGAGAGCCTATAAAGTAGGTGCTACCTGCTGCCTCAGGCGAAGGAGGTGGTGCCTGGCCACCCACCCAGGTCCTTCCATGCCATCTGGGCATTGTCAGCCTACCTGGCAGGGGCCCGGCCCTTCCTGGCACCAGTGGGTGGGATTTTCCATTCTGCCACCCAGCCAGGGGCAGTGCCAGGGGTTGTGGGCTCCTGACGGCCTGGGGGTACCTGTCTGGGCAGAGTTGCCCACCACATCTATCCTCACTTCCCACACCCGGGCAGAGAGGGGGAGCAGACAGGACATGCCACGGAGGTAAGCAGAGGGCAGAGCTCTCCAGTCCCCAGCTTGCCCACCCAAGTCGGAGTTGGCGCTGCCCACCTCTGCTGGACCGTCTCAATCCAGCTGGAGAGGTTTCAAAGACCGACCCCCTTTCAGCACCTTTGGAGGGCAAAGGCCCCCAGATGTGAATCTGGGATCCCTCTGGCTGGCATCGGGGAAAAGACTGCCATTTGCTGCCCCAGTCTGCCCCTCCATCTCCGTGCCGGAAGGAGAGGGAGTGACAGGCTCTCTCTCTCTCTCTCTCTCCTCTCCGGCACCCCAGAAAAGTCACTAGATCGGGGAGCCGCTTCCCTTCTCTACTGTGGGCTGAGCAAGCTGCAGCCAGGTGCGGGTAACTAACCCCAAGGCTGCATGTCCAAATGTGCGTGGAGGGGTGTCTGTGACCGGAGGAAAGAGGACAGGGAGGCTGAAGACCGCGCTGTCCTGGGCGTGCTCCCCCATCTCTCCGGTCCCCTCTGATGGGGGTGGGGGCAGGGAGATGAGATCCAGATGTGGTCATGTCCACCCGCATTCCAGCCCACTAAACCCTGGGCTGGTCCTGACAGCAGTTTCCGGAATGGGAGATGCCAGGCTGGGGGCTGCAAGGAGGGACGCTGTTAGTCGTCCTCAGGGCACATTTCACTGGGACACAGAGCGGGGAGAGTCACCAGGTTGACACCCGAAACGTATGCAGAGTGTATATGCATGAGGGGGGGGGCCCTGCACTGGGGGAGGAGTGGGTTGGGGTCAACCAAGAATCAAATTCCATTTCCTGAAATGGTTCCTGGCCCTGGTGCTGACATTTAACCCTTCAGAGGCAGGGGCCAGGATAAACACAGCCCTCCGGGGTCCCCTCCTCCCTCAGGGTAGCTGGGGAAGTGGGTTGGTATTTGGAAGGAATCAGTGAACACCCCAAAAGGCAGAGGCTGCCACCACCACCCCCCTCCCAGCCACAACCTTCCTCTGTTTGACTGCGTCCCTGACTAAGCCTCCCCACTGGCCGGTCCAGACTTGCCCACGGAACCAGCTGCCTGCTGCCTGCCTGGCTGCCCCGCCACCCTCCCTGCGAGGCCCCGGTGCCTGATGCCGCTTGCCTGTCTCCTGGCCACCGGAAATGCTCTGCCCTCTCCTCTGTCCCCGAGCAGGGCAGGTGCACACAAGCCTGGCTTGGGCCCAGCTGGGCAGCCCCTGAGGGTCAGCTAGAGATCACTGGGTGAGACCGAAAGAGGGCGGGTCCCTGCCTGTCAGATGGAGGGCCCCCACCAGAGTGGGAAACCCCAAAGTTGGCGCTGTCTCCTGGCCTCAGCTGGGGCTTTAGTGCTGGGGTGGGTTCTCCCCTCGAACGGAGGGCTTCCTGAAGGAAGGGCTGCTCCATCTTGTCAGGCTGCGGGCTCTCCAGGTAGGCATGGGAGAGCCGCAGGATGATGGCAGAGAACAAGGAACTGCCAAATTTGCTCTGGAGTGGGAAAGTTCCCCCCCATCCTTCCAGAGATAGATCTCACCAAAGACCCCAACAGTTCTGCCTGGCACGAACCCACTCCAAGACCCTACTCTGGGACCCACCCCCACCCGCTTACCCGGCCCCCAAAGGCAGAATGAGTCCGGTGGCCCCGAATGTGGAAATGGCAGAGCGCAGGGCCCTATCTCCCCCCCCCCCCCGCCCCCAATCTCTGCCCCAGGTGTCTCTAAAGCCCTGGGTCCCAACTGACCCACCACTTGGGGCAGCTCCAGAAAAGGGAGACTCACAACCCCTCGGGAAGTAGCCCCTACGGATTCCACCTCCTGCCTGACTGACTGTGGCGGGGTGAGCATGGTCCCTGACTGCCATGCGTGTAGACTAAGCCTCGGAGCCCACCAGACCTTGGCCTGGGGCCCTCAGGCGGGCCCTCCTCAGTTCGAGAAGCCTGCTCCCAGGCCCAGGCCGGTGCTGCGCTGGCCAGAAGTGCCCCAGGCCCTGGCACCACTTGTTGCAAACCCATCCAGAAGCTCGCTGGCAGCCATGGAGAGAGGCAGAAAGTCCTGGCAGACCCAGGGCCCCAAGAAGGAAATCACGCAATGGGGCCTTGCCAAGGAGGCCAAGCGTGCAGGGAAGGGTCTCGGGATGGCGAGGGGCGGGGGCGGGGCGCTGGCTGGCCCCGCCCCGGGGGCGCCCCTGCAGGCGGCTCACCCTCGCACTCGGCGTCGGCCCAGCGCGAGCACCCGCGCAGCTGGCGCTCCGTGTCCTCGCACACGGTGCAGGGCAGGCACGGGTCCACGTGGTTGGCCTCGTCGGAGTAGGTGCCGTCGGGGCACTCCTCGCACACGGTGTTCTGCTTGTCCTGGCACGAGTACACGAGGCCCGAGCCCGCCTCGCACACTTGGCAAGCCTCGCAGCGGCCCGTCACCTCGTCCTGGTAGTAGCCGTAGGCACAGCGGCAGACCGCGTCGTCCGCCTCCACGCAGGGCGCCGACATGCTCTGGAGGCCCACGCACTGGGTGCAGGGCTTGCACGGCGCCGTGGCGCTCACCTCGTCCGAGAAGGTCACGCCTGAGGGCAGAGGGGCAGGTGAGGGCGCAGCAGTTAGTCTCTGACCCCTGGGTACCGCCTCCAGCGATGCCAGCGTGAAGTGCCCTCCTCACCACCACTAGGCGCAGCTTTCTCAGTCTCACCCCTGCAATGACGCCTACACGCTGACTTAGGGTCCCTGGTCCCCAGGGCAGCCGCTTAGGAAGGGGGTGGGCGGGGCCTGGAAGCGCCAGCCCAGATGGTGCCAGTGAAATTTCCAGCTAATTCTCTTAGTGTTCCCAGCCTGGTACTCTCGTTCCCAGAACGATTAAGAAATAATCTGAGCGCAATTCCGACCCAGCCTTCCCCCCAGGGCCAGATACCCAGCCCAGACGGCATGCCTTCCACTAAGGAGTCCACCCACTCGGAAGTCCTTCCGCCCTGTCCTGCACAGGTCGGGGCCCAGGCAGAGTCTGAAGGGAGGGACAATGGTTAGGCCACAGAAGTTCCCACCCATGGAGCTTCCCCAAGCTGCTACAGGACTTGGCACTTGAGGGTGTGGATTGAACTCCAGGCAAGAAAGTTCAAGGGCGGCAGGAGGGACGGAAGCCAGAAAGTAAGAGGGATTTGCAGATACAATTCTCTGCCCTTCACCTGGGAGATTTCCCAGCCCGGGCTTGACTCTCAGGCTCTTAATTAATACATGTGAGCTTCTGAATCAGGGGAGGGCTGGGGTGCCTTGATCCTCGCCTCCTGATGCAGGGAACCAGGTTGGAGCACTGAGCAGCTCCTCCCTGCCAGCCCAGGGCAGAGAGCTCCGTGGGCACCAATTGGCACCCAAGAGGATGCCTCCGGAAAAGTTGGACCTAGGCCGCTGAGAACCAGAGCTGGTGGAGTTGTTCAGAATGTGGAGACATGGGGAAACCGGGGCACCACAGGGTCAGGGGGGCGGTAGAGGCCGCTGTGAAGTCAATCTCCAAAGCATGGAAGGGCCAGGTGGGCACACGATCACGACCTTGTGCAGGGGGAGCCAAGAAGGACGATCCAGAGAGAGATGCAAGGGGGAGAGAGGTTGAGTTTGGGGAGGGTCGAGGAAGGACCGAGGGAGAAAGATGGCGGCGGGTGCCAGATCAGGCCGGTCTGGGGTCCAGTCTGACTTGCTCACTTCGTTGTATGCCTCTGGGTGTTTCAGTTACCCTCTGGGAGTTTCCTTTCCCAGTGCTGTTCCATAGGGGGTGATAGGAGCCCTTCGCGTTGGGTTGTTAACCTCATAGTCAGCAGTTGGAAACCGCCAGCCGCTCTATGGGAGAAAGATCAGGCTTTCTACTCCCTTCTCAGAAGCCTACAGGGTAGTTGACACATTGGAACGGCCTCGTTGGCAGTGAGTTTGGCTTGAGCTTTGGTATCATTGGAATGCTCTTCACAGAGCCAGGGTTGGGGCTGGAGGGGGGGGCGGTGTCAGACACCGAGTCTGACCTCTAAAATCCTGGGCAAAGCGGGAGGGCTGAGTGGCGACAGGCCGGCAGCAGAGAGGACCTGCAGGTCCAACAACTGTGGCCGCGTGTCCAGTCATTGGAGCAAGAGGGATGCCGTGGTCTGGCAGAGAGGTGGGTCTGGTCACATTTAGGAGGCGGGGAGGGAGCCCCGCCCAGGGGAAAACCCAGAAAATTAACCAAGTCCTCCTGGGAAAGGGTTTTAGGGGGTGTGAAAAATGTGGGCTCTTTTTGGCAGAGAATGAAGGCAGGAGCTTAGCGGGTTTCCTTGTGGAAACATTTTGAGGATGGAGGGAAGTCCGCTGGGGTCTCTATCCCATAAAGTGGGGTCATAAAGGCGGCCTGTTTACACAGCTGGGGGCTGGGGAAGGGAGTCCTGCACAGCCCTAAAGGCCTGCAGCTCCTGTCTCCTCTCCCTGTCCCCAGAGAGGCTGGGGACACGCCGACCCCTGGGGCTGCTCCTCCCCTCCTGTTCCAGGGACGAGGGTGGGGTGGGCTAGAGGGGTGGGAGAGAGAGAGAGAGAGAGAGAGAGAGAGAGAGAGAGAGAGAGAGAGAATTTGACCACAGCTCAGCTGGGGGCAATGTAGTGGCACCGCCCTGCTGGGGGGGAAGGCAGAGGGGGTTGCAGGATTCACAGGCTGTGGATTTGAGGAAACCCGGGAGAGGAAGTCCCCAGAAGTGAGATGGGCTGTGTGGGAGCGGGGCGGGGCATGCTGAGGGTCAGTGCAGGTAGGCAGGCGGGTTCCCAGCCTCTGCACCCTGTGGTTGTGTTGTTGTCACGAGTCGGTTCCGACCCACAGCACCCTATGCATGACAGAGAAAACCTCTGGCACTTTCCTCACAATGATCCCTCTCTTACATGTTAGTATCCTGGTTACTAGGGAATTAGGGAACAGCCTGTGTGACCCCCACCCGCCTCCCCCGGTGGGCCCTGCAGGCCAGGTGTGAGGCAGCAGAGGTTTCTGGGTAGAGGCTGGTGGACCCACAGCCTGCAGGTAAGGACAGAGGCTGGGGCATCCGACTCAAAAATCCACAGACTCCAGATCCCTGATGAAGCTCTGGCCAGGGGCCGGGATCCACTTTCTCTCTGCCTCCATCCCCCCATCCCTCCTTCCCTCTCCCCCCTCCCTGCCCCAGATAGGTTCCTCATCTTAGCTTCATCTTAACCCCATCTTTGCTACCACCCAGCACACTGATACTATTCCAACCTCTATTCCTCCTGCGTCCCCCCTCCCTCCCCAGAGCTTTGCTTCTTCAGTGAAGGCTAGAGGACAGTTGCCTGAGGTAGGGGGAGGGGTTGGGGAGAAGGGTGTAGCCACCCACCCCCTCCCCAGGATCTCCCCCCCCCACCCAAGGTCAGTCTCCTGGGCAGCCCGGATATGACTCTCCTCCCCCTCCCCCAAACACACAGAGGGTAAGTGACCGCCATTGATTTTGCAGTGCAGATGGTATTTTTAGCTGGTCTCAGCTACTCCTTCCTGCCTGGCCACACTCTCCGGGGCCTCTGTGCTGTGAGACTGGGAAAGGGGGCACCCTTTGGGCATCCCCACAAGAGCCCCCTCCTCCCTCTGCGGGCTCCCTTGTTCATTCTCAGCAACCCCTCTTTGCCTCCAGTACTGGACCAGCCCCACTCCTGGTGCCCATGCAGTCATGGGCAGGGGACCCTGGGCAGGCTTCCTCCCGGGGCTTAGGCCCGTCCTTCTGTCCTTACCCCACCCCGTACTCACTGTCCAGACAGGGCTCACACACGGTCTGGTTGGCTCCGCAGGGCTGGGCCACGCCCTCGCCCAGGTTGCAGGCTTTGCAGCACTCACCACTGTGTGTGTACATGCCTGTGGGGCATGCCTCCAGGGACACCTGGGGTGAGGAATAGCAGAGTGTCAGTGCATCTAGAGACAGGCGAGGGTGTCTTCCCAGGGCTCAAACACCCCTTTCTAATGCCTCTGATTGGAACCACCTGGGCCGGGATGAGCTCACCAGGAAGGCACGAACATCAAAGCTTGGGGAAAGGAAGAGCAGAGGGTCAGTGCACCCCACAAGCGGCCAGGGAAGTCCGACGGAGCACGGGGTGCTGACCTTTGACAGAGTTCGTTTGTGATACTCCCGGAATCCCAACAAGACACCACCTGGGAAGTGGCCCTGCGGACCAGCAAATGCCTTTGATCAGAGACACCAAGACGGCGCTTGGTCAGGTTGCGGCTTGTACGGGACTCCAAGCCAACCAAGCGGGTGGCTAATGCTGAGCTGCGCACCTGCCTGGCCGCATCTCCCCAAGGAGGGCAGGCTCTTCTATCTCGCACAAAGGCTGCCAGGGGCCTGCTCCAGGTCCCAGCTACACTGGGTTAAACACCAAAAGTAGTGGCGGGAGGGTGGGGAGGGGGTGGTTCTGAACGGCAGAAGGTGAAGGGTGGAGACTAGGGTTGGAATCTCCGTTCTGCACTGGGCTTCTGTCCTGCCCCGCCTCCTCTCTCTGGGTCGCCATCTCTCCACGGAGACAGCCAGAGATGGCGGCAGCTTGGTGCCAGTGCAGAGGAGCGGCCAATGGGCAAGAGTCTGGTGCCCAGGAAGGGAGAAAGGAAGGACTGTTATCAATGCGGAAGAAGTGGCTTCCCTCACCGCTCAGCAGGCCTGCCCTGCCAGGGTTTGGTTTCCAGCCACCAAGTCTTCCTCGAGCCCTGTGCCCGCGGTGCCCCACCCCCACCCCCAGTCACTGGGAATAGTGCTGGAACCAGGGGAAAGGGAGTCAGATTCCTGCCGCTAAAGCATCTTTGCTCAGGGACGGAACGATTTAGCACCAGATTCCCTCGGGGGAGGGGCTGCTGGAGGTTTGCTTTATATTTCTGTTCTTAAAACACACACACCACACACACACACACACACACACACATTCTCTCTCTCTCTCTCTCTCTCTCTCTCTCTCTCTCACACACACACACACACAAAATGTCTAATAAAACTTAGACAAAGCCTGCTTGCCGACACTGCTGCCAGACCACGCAGCCCCATTAGAAGCAGAGCCTGGCCTCCTGTGCCCCAGGCAGTGTCAGGGGAGATCTCTGTACAAGGTTCTGCAGGGCAGCCCTCTGCCTCCACAGTGGCCAGTTCACGGTCAAGGAACCCCTTCGCCTCAAATAGACGGAGGTCTCTCCAGGGTCTGGTGGGGGCGGAGGGTGAGAGGCACAGGTGTGGTCCTCATGAAACTGGTAGGGAGGGTCTACATAGGTAGCCCAGGAGCCAGGGTTTGGTTTCCAGGTTGGGCGTGGCTCCCCTCGCCTCCCAGTGCTTGCCACATCTGGAGTCCAGGAGCCTCCTGGGTTCCAGATGGGGACTTTCTTCCAGGAGGCAAGATTCCAGAGGGGTCTGCTCTGGTTCTTTTTTGTCCCTTGCGCTCTGCTTCAAAAATTGTCACTTCCATGGGAAAGAGGTCACCCCTCTCCTCCCAAAGTAGGCCAAGCTGCCCCGTTACCCTGTGGAGTGGAGCCTGTTTACCGTTACCCTGTGGAGTGGAGCCTGTTCACCAAATGGAGGGAAATTTGGGGCCACCGGGGGTCCCCTTGGAAGGAGACCTGGCGACCTACAAAAGAACAAGGCAATGCAGCCACAGAAGACCCGCTGGGACCCAGTTCTACTGTGACGCTCATGGGGTCACCGTGAGGCGAAGCTGGGTTGCAAGGTTTCTTTCTAGTCACGGTTCTTGTCTGGCAGGATACTTCAATGGCCCCGCCTGCTAGACTGTCAGCTCTCTCAGGGCAGGGGCTGTGCGTGCCCCAGCACCTGGTTTGGAAGTGGCACACCATCCTGGGGGTCTGCCCTAGATGGTCATGGGATTGAAGGACATGACAACATCACACGACCCCAGCTAGAGGGAAATAGCTTTCTGGAGAGCGGAATGTCCCAGTCAAGAATCTGCTCCAAACCCTAATGCTTTTTGTTTTGTTTTAACCGTGGTTCCCACACCCTCTAGAATATGCTTTCCCGGCTCCCCCGTGACTTGGGGACTGGCCATGTATTTATTCCGGGCTGCAAAGCAGTTTATGCTCTTTATCCCCAAGGATCACACTTGGGTCCGTCGGAGTTCTCCGAACAGCTTTGAAGGCAGTCTTTGCGCCTGCCTCCTTCCTGCTGCGCTTTCAGCCGTCCATCCTGGCTGTCATCAGAGTGTGACCGGAAGCGGCCTCTCCCCCCACCGTTCTCATTGATTAGATCTAATTGAGCAACTCTGCCACTAGCCTCCCTGGAAACCTGGATAAAGCAAGTGTAAGCAGGGCTGGAACCAGGCAGGGGCAAGTCTCTGAATGAGATGTGGAAGCTGCTGCTCCTCTCTCCTCAATCCCGGCTCATGACGTACGAGCGCAGTGCCCGGAAGCTGGCTTTGGCCTGCTCTGTGCTGTGCTGTCCCCTGCAGTAGGCAATGACAGCACTGGCCTCATGGGATTGCTGGAAGCGTTCACTGAGTAGCCAAGTCAGTGCTCACACGCTTGAGACCCGCCTTCCTCTTCTCCAACGTCTCTCTTGCTTCCGCTGTGGCTCCCAGTTGGTGGAGATCAGCAGTGACCTGGGCCCTGGCGAGCTGAGGGTCCCCGGCTGTGGTCCTCTCCTGAGCGGCAGCTGCAAGCAACCCTTCTTCCCAGAAACCCTCGCCCTTCTCTCTCCTGCCAAGCCTTACATGTGCAGTTGAGGTCGCCTAGCTACTAACCACGTGCCTGATGTTCTTTTCCCTGTTTCCTCAAAGGAGCCCTGCGGATGCTATTTGGTAAGTGTTGGATCGCTAACGTCAAGGCCAGCTGTTCAAACCCCTTGATTGCTCCTTGGGAGAAAGTCGAGGCTTTTGTCCCCATAAAGATTCACAGCCTCAGAAACCCTCCGCCATGTCACCCCGAGTTGGGGAGACGACTTGACGGCAGCGGGCTTGGGATGTGCGGAAGATCCCAGGCTGCTCCTGCAAGTTGTAGATTACTCTGGGTCATTGACGTGGTGCTCTCAAAACCTCCGTTTTTCTTTTGTTTTGTTTTGTTTTTTTTGGCGTCACTGCAAGACCTCTGTTTTTCAATGGAAACCACTGAGGTCTCTGATACCTCACAGGGTGCCTGTGAGAAGGAAATGAATAATCTATGCATGTGCATCTGGTACATAGAGAAATCTGGTTTTAGAAATGTTGGGAGCCAAAGATGGGTCTTGTCGCAGGAAGAGCGGCAAGCAGCCCACCTGGGACAGGAGGTAGGGAGAGCCATTCCCAAACCAGCGAGAGCCAGTGGGCAGGTGATAGTGGTGGCTGTGAAATGCCATCAGGTCAGCTCTGATGTAGAGTGGCACCGTGTACAACAGAACCAGGCACTGCCCGGACCTGCACCATCCTCCCTGCTGTGGTTTGAGTCCACTGTCGCTGCCACTGCGCCATCCGTCTCTGCGAGGACTTTTGTCCTTTCCGATGACCTTGTCTTTGATCAAGCATGGTGTCCTTCTCGAGGGGCCAGTTTCTCCTGATAACACGTTCAAAGCACAAGAGATGAAGTCTCCCCATCTTTTTGTCTAAAGGGCATCTTGTCACTCCTTCCTCCCAAATATAGGGGGTCTCCCGGGGGCCCATGGTCCTTTCAATATTTTTCACCAACATCACACACAATTCAGCTTTGGTATCCAGAAGATGTCCTCTGCCAGGACAAGGCTAAAAGGGTTATGGGACCAACAGAGGTTAGGGAGTGGTTTTCCTTTACAAGTTCACTAATTCAGCAACGATTTAGTGCATCTTCCCAATGAGGTGTGGTCCTGATCTCTGGACTGGGGGTGTAAGGGCGCTATAGTTTCATGAGGCAGAAGGACCGGCCAAGATGCTGAAAGGGGGTTAGACTCAAAGGCCAACTTCTACTCTCTCGCTGACAGAAGGGGAAACAGAGGCCCTGAGGATACGCCCAGTCAGTGGACCAGATGGATGGTTCTGTCTGAAGTCAGGTGTTGGGAAACAGGGCAGATCACTAGGGCTCTGCTTATTCGCCCCTCAAACAGATATGAAAGGATCGGTTTACCAAAACGATGGTGATGTTTGTTAACATTCCTCTCTATCACACTCATGCATCTCAAACTTGGCAGAAGGTTTTCATCCTATTTTCAAGAAGGTTTGTAGCCTTGTTGTATTTTTGTGCCATTTTTAGACTTCCCAGGCTTTTTTAGGGGCCTGAATGGGAACATGAGATGCATTGCCTATTGACAACGCTAAATCCCTTGTAATTGAACAACACAGAAATACACACCCACATAGCTTCAAGTATCAGAGGAAATGGGAGGAACACTTCCATGTGGCGAATCCCTTCCTTACGTGAAGGAAGCCACAGCCTCTTCAGTGGGTGGAATGGGGTTGGAGGAGTTTGCACATATCTATCTGGAGTGTCTTTGGAGGTCCACGTAAATACAGGCAAGTGCTGGCCCATGCCCCACCCCGTCAGGGATGGAGACATCAGTCCATTACTAGCATGCTGCTGCTGGGAGAAGTACAACTGGGGCTGAAGCTCTGTGTGAAGGCAAAGGGGCTTGGAATTCTGAATTTAGGGTGCCACAAGCCTGAGGCCCGGACCTCCTATCCTAGACTAGAGGGGATTCCGAAACCAAACAAACCAAACTAACGAGTAGTTCATTCTTTTTTTTTTTTTAATGAGGCATCACTGCCTTCTAGTAGGAGTGGAAGGCCCAGCCTTGCTGCTGCTGGATTTGAACCTCCAAGCCAGTGGGCCGCAGTCCCGCAGGCAACCACTACCCTACCGGGGCTCAGCCTGAGTCGTTCATTCTGACACGCGGTGACCCTCCAGGTCAGGGGAGAACTGTCCCTGTGGGTCTCTGAGACTTGTTCCTCACAGGAGTAGAAAAGTTCATCGTTGTCTTACAGAGCTGCTGGTGAGTTCGCACGGCTAGCCTTGCCTGAGCAGCTGGACAGTAGCCTATTATACCACTGGGGCTCCAGTCAGCTGGAAGGAAAAGAAAATCTAGTCATCTGGACACTGGGCACACAGCAAATGTGGGCACCTAGCCGCAGAGCACCCTGGGGTCCATTGAAACTGCCATTGCTCTCACGGGGGAGCTGCTCCCCTGCCTAAGTTCTGGGAGGTCAGCTTCCTCATCTGTAGAATGGGCAGAACTAGGCTTACGGGGGAGGTGGGGGGGGGGGCGCTCACAAGGATTAAAGGAAGCAGGAGAAAGTCCCCAGGAAGTGCAGGTAGGCGGTCAGGGGATTTTACTATTTCCCCTCCTGATCCCGCCCCTCCAGGCAAGGATGGAGGCCCCGGGCTGGGCTGGGCTGGGCTGGTCCATAAGCGTGAGGACCCCTGGCTGCGGAGTCGCCCGCCCGCCCATTTGCTGCCCAGGCAGCATCCCTATTAGGCGCATTAGCCAGCCGGGCGGCTCCGGTTACAGACGTCTGAATGACAAAGTACCTCCATTACCGGCGCGGCCCGCCAGCCGGGGCGCGCTCTGGTTTCAGCATTCTCCCCGCGGCCCAGGAAGAAAGTCGGCCCGCGGCGGGGCGCACAGCCGGCCCCGGCCCAGTCGCTGGCGTCGGGGCGGAGGCAAGCGCGGCGGGGGTGGGGGGGGGGGCCGGGAACCCCCAGACCTGCCACACCAGTGCCTGTCGCTCCTCGCCTCTTCTCAACCTGGGCACACCTTACCGGCCCCTGGGGATCCATAGGCCGCCTGGGTCCCCTCGGAGCCCAGCGGCGTCGGTCAGCACCAGAGCCCCCGGGGCCACTCCCAAAGCGCGGGACGCAGCCACAGGTACTGCGGGCTTCAGGTGCCAGGGCGAGTTTCTGGGAGAGGACTTTGCTCCCCGCCCTGGTATGCCACCGGCGGGTCGACTCGGGTCACGGGGTCACACCGCCCCCCTCTTCTCAAGAACTAGGGCACCCTCGGGCGGGAAGCCCAGCTTCGTCTCGGCCCGAACTTGTTTGTGGGACCTTGGCGCAGTCGTTGAAACCCTCAGAGGCGCCGGTTTCCTTCTCTTAAACGGGGTTTTGGGGAGTCCACGCTCCGAAGAGTTGAAAGTGGCTGGGAGGGCGGGGAGGGGCACTGAGTTCATCAACATCCACTAGGTCACATCGCCTGCAAACCCGGTCAAGAATACCCAGGGGTTCAGCAGCCACAAGAAGCCGGCTTCTTTTGCCAAGTGGGTG
Organism: Nesogale talazaci; assembly: GCA_004026705.1. Lineage (NCBI taxonomy): Eukaryota > Metazoa > Chordata > Mammalia > Afrosoricida > Tenrecidae > Nesogale > Nesogale talazaci. The sequence goes on from PVJH01012386.1 coordinate 56,049, forward strand.
CCCAGAGTCCCGGGCGTCCCCCAGAACGCGGGGCAGGACGCGGGCTGGGTCTCCACCCTCACAGGCGACCCTTCTAGGCGTGGGAGCCGCAGGAGCCGTGGGCGAGACGCGCAACTTCGCGGGTCGGGGCGCGCGCGCCCCTCAGTGCGGAAACGGCCGCAGAGGACACATGCCCCTCCCCGCAGCGCCCCCTGCGGGCTGCCTCTCGCCGGTGCAACTTGGGGCCGCGCTGCCCCGACGGTCCCCGAGCGCCCCGCACCGACCACCCCTCCCGGGCGACGCCCCTTCCATCTCTCCCGATCGCGGCGCTCCTCGGAACTGCCAGCACAGGAGCGTGGTGAGGCCGCTTACCCTGGGGCCGGGGAGGGGTTTGCTCCCCGAAGTGGGCGCTCCTTTCCCAGACAGGCTCCCCGTCTGAACTGCACAACGGGCGAGGAACCGGCCTGGGGGCTCCTGGGATCCGCGCCTCCTCACTCAGCTCCTACGCGCTCCCCACCCCCACCCCCGGCCGCCAGGCAGAGCCCCCGCGGCTCCGGGGTCCGCGTTTCCATCCTTTCAACGCGCTGTCCTTTGACCTCTCTACCCATCTGGCCGTTGTCCCTTTCCGCTAATCCTCACCACCTACCCGGCCTCTTCCCGCCCCACTCTCCCCGCACCCCGTACCCCTCCCTCTTAGTGTCTGGCCGGTCCCCATTGTCCGATGTCCGGTCCCCTCGGTCGCCAGTCCCTCCACCCCCCTCCCCCATTGTTCCATCCTCTTGACTGGGGTGCCCCACTTCTCCTATCTCTTGCCCATTCCCCTCTTCTCGCCTCTGTTCCACCACCCCAGATATTCTGGCATCCAAGCGCCCTATATCGAAGAACCCAGCTTAGAGACCCCTCCCAGCTCCGCCCGCTGCAGCTCCCCGCGGTGCCCAGCTGGGAGTCCGCGCGTCCCCCAGTCCAAAGCTTCTCCCTGGAATCCAGGGTCCACTAGAACCCTCGAGGCTCCTGGTAGATCCCGGCATCAGAGCCCCTCTCCCCCCACCCCCAGCTTCTAGGACCTCCAAGTCCCGCTCTGTCTCCAGCGAGGGTGGCGCCGGCTCCCCTCGGGTTTCCATCCAGGAAGGAATCGGACTCCCCTCGGGCTAGCACTCACCCCCAGGAGCAGCAGCAGTAGCAGGCGCGGCCCATCCATGGCACGGCCGGTGGCACCTGCCCGCATCCCGGTCAGGCGCGGCCGCGCTCGGCTTTCTGCTCCCTCCCGCTCGGCGGACCGATGAGGCTGCGCTGCGCTCCGCTGCGCTGCGCTCGAGCGCCCGCCGCCCGCCGGAGCTGGCCGCTGCTCCGCTCGCTCTGGCGGCGGCGGGAGGGGCTGAGTGAAGCCAGTGCGGCGGCCCCGCCTCCTCCCCGCCCTGCCCGCCCACCCCCGGAACCGCGCCCGCCCGCCCCGCGGCCTCGGGGACCAGAGCGCTGGGGAGGGGAGGGCGTGTGGGCAGTCACAACCGTGCGCCCCGCTGCCGCTGCTCCGCGCCTGGACCCTCCGAGGCTCTGTCTAGCCCACCCCGTCCTGGTACCCAGTGCCCAGCCCGCGTCGCACAGCGCAGTGCATCCGCACGGATGCTGTGGGCCCAGGGGCCAGGGCAGCCCACTGCGGCGCGTGACTAGCCGCAGAACTCACTCTTACCCATCTGCCTCTGGCTGCGGCTTCTCTCTGGTGTCGGCTCCCTGCCCTGCATTTTTCAGTCCAAGTGTCCACTTCTCCACCCCCTGGCCCATTCCTCTCCATTCTGTCTTCCCAGCGCGGAAGACAAACGTGCACACGTCGTGGGGAGGGAGTGCCCCTGAGTGACCTGGGGTGCGGGTTGCCACGGATCCAGTCCTTCTGGATGGAGTCGACCCCGACATCATTTGAATGTTCAAATGATGGGCCGGGAAGGAATCGCAGGTGTACACACTGAAATAGCCTCCGAAGCTCACACGTGTCCCCACGACACACTCGATGCACTCACTCGCCTGCGAATCTGCGAGACCCTGCCCTGGGCTGCGGGGTGGGGGTGGGGGGCTCTGGGGGCTGGAGCGGAGGCGAGGGGAGGGTGGGACTGGTGGGACTGAGTGTCGGAATTGGCATTTGTAGCACACTCTCTGTGCGAACCTGAGTGTTAGCCTGAGCGTGGAGAGGCACGCGGAACGCCTGGTTCTCCATCTCTCTTACCTGAGGAACCAGCAGGCCGGCACAGACAAAAGGCAAGGAGTTGGTAAGGCATCTCCCAGTGGAAAGCAAACAAGCAGGTTGCTGTCCAGTCAATTCAGACGCAGGGTGACTGAGGAGAGCAGTGAAACCGAATTCATTTCCTTGCCCATCCAACAAAGACTGGGGGCGGGGGAGGGGACAAGTGGCCATCCTCATGGCTCTCGAGCCTCTGTGGCGGGCCATGAGAGAGGGCAGTCCACATCTCTTCAGCAGGGAACCCTTCCAACAGGAGCTGCTTCTAAACAATCCTCCGCTTCAGGCTTTTACGGACCTGCCTTTCCTCTCAGAGGGATTCCTGAAAGACGGGAAGGGCCCACATTTGCATTAACAGCAGTGTGGAGCTGCTTCCTACCAAGGGTCTTGATGGTGTGGCGTTCACTTAAGTACTCCCTGTTGTTCATCCACCATCCCGGGTACAATTATTACCAAGGTTATCCATCTCGACACTCTGTAAAATGACCCACTGTACCATGGCTGGGTCTGGGTTATTAATAATTTCCATAGTCTTGATCATGTAAGCCTTACTCGAACAATTACAAACAGCAGTCGTTACTATTATTAGCACGACTCCATGATTAAGCCCAGGACAAGACCGTGCTGAAGTGCTGAGTGCTGGCGGGGAGAGCCGGCTTGCAGAAGAACACTGCACCCGGCCGGCGTCAGCCGGGCCTGAGTGGGAAGGCCTGCTTCTTCCTCCAGACCCTGTTGCTTCGTCCTGTGACCTCTTAGCAAGTGACTGCGTGGAGAACGTAAAAGGTCCTGTTTGAAGGCCCACAATGCAGACGGGACGAGGTAATGTCCTGTTCGTCACAGAGAGACCCTTGGCCATTCTTTCTTCACGCAGCAGGTGATCATGTCATACACTGCTCCAGGCATGGGGAACTCAACGGCAGACACCGGCAGGCGCCCTCATGCAGGAGATGCTTCCGGGTAGTAGTTACCAGATGTGAAAGGTTATTTTGAGGCTGAGCCCGAGTGGTGCAGTGGTTGTGTGCGGGACTGCCCACAGGGTTGACGGTTCAAATGCAGCAGCAGCTCTCCAGGAGCAAGGCTGGGCCTCCTACTCCCACCAGGGCAGTGATGTCAAAAAAAAAAAAAAAGGTTATTTAGTGACGTGACACCTTGGCCTGATGGTGCTAGAGATATCAGGATATTCCTTTGCTAGGATTGCCAACGTGACAATACACCTGGGATGATTCCGGTCATCAACATTGCTGCCATTCCAGCCATTGACACCAGCACTGTGGCACTAGGACCACGCTGGCCACACCCACCAACACCCTCATAATCACTTGCACCAACCCCAGCACCCCCATGTGCCTCCAGCCGTCCCAGTCAACGTCACCCTCAGAACCTCTACAACCATCATAACCATAATCATCACAGTCAGGGTCCTAAGGATCACACTGTTATTGCCACCCACGGTCTCCATGGCTATGGCCGCCGGCACCTACGTCCTCTAGCTGCACCACCCTACGCTGCCGGAACCGCTATCCCAAATGAGAATGGATTGTCTGTGGGTGCTTAAGTCTGCCCCAGTTCCTAAGAACAATATGGTAAAGACCCTGCTATCAGGAACCTTCGCTTGCCTGAGCCTAACTCCCAAGTGGTCCTGACTGCTCTCTGCCGATTCCGACTCTGGGTTTCTATCGGGCAGAGTAGACTTGCTTCTCAGGGTTTCTGAGTTGGGGGATCTTGACGGGAGTAGACGACCTCTCCTTCTTCCTGCAGAGCAGCTGCTGCCTTTGACCGGCTGGCTAGCAACCCCCTGCCTAACCCATCGTGCCACCAAGGGTCCACTCAAATACGAGCCCCCAGCAAAGTAATTCTCTCTCTCTCTCTCTCTCTCTCTCCCTCCCTCCCTCCCGCCCTCCCTGCCTTTCCTCCGGTCTTCAGCCCTGGCAGCCACAGCTTTGGGATGAGGCCTGGGAGAGGAGTCGGAGTTGCTGACCGGCAAGGGGGCCCAGACAGGTGGCAGAGGAGCAGTACTTCCCCTGGGGGGACTTCAGAGCTGGCTGCCCTTAGCGTCCCCCCACCCCATGCCCCACTCAAGAACCTGTGGCCCTAAGGGTGTCTCTCAAACAGAAGATTAAGGAGATCCATGCTGTTCTGCATGGAGCCGAGGGTAATATGAGTGGTTTAAATTAAACATCTTTGGGAGTCAAAATGGTGGGCATGGGAGGGAGGTGGGGGATTGGGTCTCCCCTATGCATTTCACCACTCCCTGCCCCTCCAGAAAGGCCTTCTCTGGAACACACACTTCCTGTTTTCCCATTTCATACAGACCCCGGCCCTGTGGAGCTCCTAGAGGGGTATGGTGGGGAGGGGGTGCCAACTGCACCAAGGGGACACTGCCACAAGAGGTGATACCAACATCATCACTGGCCAGACCTTTTGGGACCAGCGTTTCAGCAGAAAGGTATGAATCTTCTAATAAAAGAATCCCTGTGCAAGAAAAACACCTTTTGTAAGTCCAGCGTACACGTGTCAGCATCCTCACCAGGCTCCTACTCCAGGCCACGCTGCTGTTTGAACCACTGGCTGCGTTCTGGTCAGAGCTGTCACTCTTGCCCAGTCCCAGCGATGGTTGGGACCTTGTGGCTTCGTCTGCATGTGCTGCGAACACGCCACAAGCCTGCCCTGCAAGCACAGCTGTTGAGTTTGTTGCTGCGGTGTCTTGACAGCCGCCGGCTTTTTCCTGGCGTCACAGCTATCATCTTGTGGGAGGTGGGATCGGTGGCTTTCTCTCAACAACTTTCGGGGGAAGGACGGAGTGACAGAAAGAAAAGGAGCAGAGACATTTCTCAAGGCTTCTGCTCCCCTTACCAATAATGTTGTGACTAATCATATACAGGTTTTACCCACCCCACCCCCCAAAAATAATTTAAAGAACTATTGCCTTTAAGCAACTTATGGCACTCTGATTAAAACCGATGAACATGACGGAGGCGTCTGCATGGTCTGGTGTGGGAGACGGTTCTCGAAGCGGGGGGTGGGGGTGGGGGTGGAGATCCCTGGGTGACACCAGTTTCACAGATGCCCCTGAGCCCCACTGCAGCCCCTCTGCAGCGCCCCACTCCCAGCTCCCGATGCCCCTGTCCCCGGCAGGCTGGGGAGTCAGCCTGTGGCCCTGACGCACCTATGTGCTGAGAATGAGACATCACATGCTTGAGCCTCTCCCTGCCCAACCATCCCTTCCTTCCCCATGGCCCTCCCAGGAAGGAAATGGGGACAGACGGCCACTTTACAGACGACAGGATTGAGGCATGAAGCAGTGAAGCGCTTGTCCGTGGGTCCCCAGCTGGAAGCAGCAGTCCCATGAATGACCACTGCCCCTGGCGGCCAAACTGCCCCACATTAGGCTGGCCTTTGTCCTAGGAGCCCTGGGGGCCCAGTGCAGGGGTCGGCAAACTCTTGAGACCGAAGAGCCCATCCTGTCCGTCCTAACAACTTTATTTTTTTATTTATTTCTTTTTGGGAGGCATCACTGTCCTCCGGTGGTCGTGGGAGCTACCCAGCACTGCTCCAGAGAGCCGCCACTGGATTTGAACTGCCAAACCCGCGGGCCGCAGTCCCGGGTCTCAGCCCCCTAACAACTTTAAAATCACTCAAGAGCCTTCACTATGTTTTTCCAAACACACGAAATCACCATGATCGGAAATCATCACCTTCCAATGTCTTCAATGTGACTTCAGAGCCGCATGTTCACACTGAAAGAGCGGTAGATGGGAGAACCGCAGTTTGCTGACCTCTGGCCTAGTGGGTTAGGAGCTGGACTTCAGTCCCAAACCGCCAGCCGCTCCCCCAAATAAAGGTGAGGCTTTCTACCCTGCTCTATGAGTTGGAATCGATTCGATGGCAGTGAGTTTTTGAGTTTTCACCCTAACTAGGGCATGAGTAGTTCCCTCCGTGGGCCAGAGTCTCAGAGGTGCTAACCTCTGCCTGGCCCTGCCCTTCAGTGCCCTTCAGAGTGCCCTAATGCCCCCCAGACCTCCACTACACGTTTCCCACACATACACACTTACCCTCTCCCCCCCCCCTTTCTCTAGGTCTGGGTTGGGGCCCCAGTCCGAGGGCCAGAGACAGACCAAGGGAGTGATTGCTGCCTTTGACCCCAGAGCTGCCCGAAAGCTCTCGCTCTCTTGCTTTGGGCAGTGTCAGTCTCCTGCCTCCTAAGTCCAGTGTCTGACAGAGCAGGGCTAAAGGAGAAGACACAACAACTTTTGAGGGACGGGCAGAGGGAGCCAGGCAGTGCGGGGCCTCCCCAGCTGCACCCCAGCTGCCCCGGGCAGGCGGCCAGGCGAGGTAAGTGAAACCTGCTGCCCTCCCCATGAGTTGCTGCCCGTGGCTTTGAAGCGTGCTGCAGTGATTGGGCGGGCCGACCCCCTAGGGGGCCATCCAATGAGGGCACAGGGTGTCCTGGGCCTGGGAGCTGCTTGGTCGGCAGGTTTGATTCTGGGGTTCACTTTGTGGTTGGGGGTATTAGTCCATGCTGGAATCCAGTCAGGCTAACTCAAGCATCCAGTGGGCTTGTTCCATAGTACATCCCCCACGCCCCTCAAGGGCTGCTCTTGCTCCTTGCCCTCCTGCCCCCCACCCCCTCCTCCTGCTAGGAACCCCATCTGATCCACATTCCTGGGCTCCCCTACGGAGCACTTCCCACCCCCACCCCCACCCCCCCACCGCTGGATAGCACTCTGGTCTCCCCATGACAGGACAAGCCATGTGAGCTAACAGCAGCCTTGGCCAGAGGCTTCCAGTTCCCCCGGCTACTGTTCTCTGCCTTCTGCTCACTCCTGCCACATGCTGCCCTGGGCATCTCACCAAACAAGCCGAGGAAACCCTCCACTGCCCTCCACCTGACTCCCGCTCCCGGCCGCCTCAGGTGTCACAGGGTTTTCTTGACCGCCAGCCTTTAAAAGCACAACCTCTGCGGCCCGCGGGCTTGGTGGTTCAAATCCAGCGGCGGCTCTCCAGGAGCAGTGCTGGGTAGCTCCCACGACCACCAGAGGGCAGTGATGCCATAAGTAAATAAATGAGCAACTCCTCAGGGCTTCTTCTGTGTCGACGTCGTGAGTTCATGTGGAAGGCTGCTCACTGCTGGGTCAGCCGTTCAAAACCACAAGCTGCTCCCTGGAAAAAGGCGAGGCTTCCCGTAAAGATGCACAGCCTCGGGCTGAGCCCCGGTGGCGTAGTGGTTGTGCGCGGGACTGCGGCCCACTGGGACGGAGGTTCAATTCCAGCAGTGGGGCTGGGCCTCCTACTCCCACCACCGGAGAGCAGTGATGCCTGAAAAAAAAAAAAAAAAAAGATGTATAGCCTCGGAAGCCTATAGAGAGATGCTGCTGTCATCTCTAGGTGCCCCTGAGTCGGTACTGACCCATAACGACCCATAACGACACTGGTTCTGTTTGGTGCTGGGCCATCCTCACAATGGGTCTCATGGATGAGCCCCTTGTTGCAGCTGCGGTGTCGGTCCATCTCCTCCGGGCCTTCCTCTCCTTCGCTGCCCTCCGCTGGACCACACACGAGGTCCTTCTCCAGGGACGGGTCTCTCCTGACAACACGTCCCAAGTAGGTAAGACAAGTCTCGCCATCCGTGCCTCCCGGGAGCGTCTGCCTGTTCTTCTTCCCAGACAGAGGTCTGTTCTTTCGAAAGTCCATGGGATGTCCAGTGTTCCTCGCCAGCACCACGTGGACAGCGATGCTAGGAGGTGAAATCGATTCGGTGAAAATTGATTTTGTTCCTTCTGTTGTTTCTTCTTCTGGGGAACCACAGTGTGGACTGGAGTCCCTCCCCCTTCCATTTCGGAGCCAATGGCAAGTGGTTCCCACGGCCCACAATCCTCCACCTTTTGCCAAATCAATATAAAAAAGAGATCACTGCCATCAAGTCGATGCCATCAAGTCACGGCAACCCTGCAGGATGGGGTAGAACTGCCCTTGTGGGTTCCTGAGATTAGAACTCTTCACGGGAGGAGACAACCTTGTCTGTCTTTCTCCCACAGAGCGGCTGGACTCTTTCAAACCCAAGCTGTAGGGGCTGAAGCTTCCCCCAGGGTCCGGTGTCTTGGCAAAGGACTATGAGGACCCCAGGGGAGCTGTCTGGATTGAGAAGTTCCAGACATGGAAGGAAGGGACGGCGTGGGAGAGACTTGGGGAACTTCTTGCCACAGGGCTGGTGATTTTCTTGCGAATTCTAGGGGACCTTGTACCTGCCCTCTGGTCTGTCCTCCCCACTCCCTCAGCCACACAGGCTTTCTCCCAAAGCTGCCCTGGACCCTCCAGGAGGCCTCCTATCTCTCCACTATCCAGCCCTGAGGGGCCCTGGAACTGCCCTGCAATTCTTCCAGCCTCTTTCTTCTCTCTTCCTCCCTTTGGGT
>PVJH01012387.1:0-64690 GCA_004026705.1 Nesogale talazaci
AAGAACTACAATCTCGGAAACTCACAGGGGCAGTTCAACCCTGTCTGAAAGGGTCTCTGTGAGTTGGCATCAATTCCATGGCATGAGTTTGGCTGGAGGTGTGGAGGCCCCTGGGTGGCTCAAACAGTATTCAATTGACTACTAACTAAAAAGCCTGTGGATCAAACCCACCCATTGGTATCACAGAATGAAGACCTGGCGACCTTCTTCCAAAGAACAAGAAAGTCAAGAAAATTCCAATGACACGGTTCTATTCTGAAACAGGCAGTCACCGAAAATCGGAATCGAACTCAAGGGGAATTCTGGCTGTCAAATGCCCCACCTAAATACAATTTCTCCCCTCTCTAATCTTGTCCCACTAACAATTTCTCTGAGCTTCAGTTTCCTGGTCTGTGAAGTGAGAGTAACCCACCTCCCCTACCTGCATTAAGGGTTCAATTCTTAGAAACACAATGAGACGGGGAGGTGTACAAAATCGTTTTTTCAAAAAGATGAGTTACTAGGCTGAGCCCCGGTGGCGTAGTGGTTGTGCGCGGGACTGTAGCCCACTGGGTTGGAGGTTCAAATCCAGCAGTGGGGCTGGGCCTCCTGCTCCCACCACCAGAGGGCAGTGAAGTCCCCAGAACAAAACAAAACAAAAGAAAAAGATGAGTTACTAAACAAGCATTGGGTGCTACCTTCCGCGAGGCAATGTTCTGAAAAGGAAAGTCTGGGTGTAAATAGGGTCAACAGAGGGCAAAGCTCCACCATTTGAAAGAGGAGGGATGCAAACATGACAAGGTGTCATTTTAAGCTACTGGCGAAGATATTAGCAAAGTGGTTTAGTAGAAAGTTGAGTCATTATTCCGAAGTGGATTCCCATGCCAACACATTTGCTTTGCACAGACGGCAGAAGAAGGAAAATGACAAGGATAAAGAGTGGGAGTCCAGCTCTCAGCTCACCAAAATAACCCATGAAGTTCCATTTTGGGGACGTGGACTTGGTTATGACAGTACACACAGAACACTGTTGCATAAGGCAGGAGGAGCAAAGGTGTTATTACCAAGCACCAACCACAGGCCTTCCACAGTCCCTACCCTCTAGCTTCACAGACAAGGGGGCTTGCAAAAGTTGGTGGGTAAATTTCATGGTCTTTTCATTCCATTTCCCATGGACTGTTTTAACACCCTACACACACACACACACACACACACACACACAGCTTCGAGAAGTGTGTGGAAAAGCGGCATGAAATGGTCAAGGAATTTTTCCGCAAACTTCTAAAAACACAAATTGTTTTTGGGGGGCATCACTGCCCTAAAAACACAAATTGTTATAGAGGGCCTTAAGCGTAAGAAAAACGTAAAGGGGGGGGGGGGGGGATAGGAAAACGTAAAGGTTACTACTCCGTTAGAGATCACAGAAAGCTAAGCGATGCCGTGGGTGGGTTCTCAGAGCAAGTCCTTGGGGAGGTCAGCACGGCCGGGAGGAAGCGGAGAGGGGCGCCCCAACAAGACCATCAGGGCACTCCTGACGACCGAGCCTGGGGGAGACACAAGCTGGTCGGGAAGCACGACCTATGAACGAAATAAAAGGTCTGCTTGCCTCTCGTTGGTTTTACAGCAGAGACACAGAAACGCGAAAACGGAATTTTCTGAAAGGCCAACAGGCAAGTGACAGTGACGGCTGCAGTGGCTTGACGTGTGGTACAGGGATGGCACCCGGGGCCCGGTCTCCAGTAACCATGACAACCCCAGGAGGTGGAGGGAAATACAAACACTGACCAGGCAGCTGGAGGACGCTATTCCTGGAGGTAGAGACCCTGGGGTGGGGAAGAGACGGAATTCGCGGAGGAGCGGGACCAGGACTGAAACCGCCCAGTGCACAGGGGCCGGTGTCTATGCCGGGGGCCGGGGCAGGGGGTGGGGGTCCTCTCCAGGGGGGCAGGGAGCTCGCGGGAGGCACCGGCTCGTCCGCCTGCAACCAGAAGGGAGGTACCTGGTGCAGCGCTGTCAAGCCGTCCACGTTGACCGTGTTGATGTCGGCGCCTCGGGCCAGCAGCTTTTTCACTTCGTCAGTGTCCCCGCTGGAGCAGGCCGCCAGGAAGACGGCGCCGTCCTCGAAGCGCACCCTGGGGCTCCCGCGACCAGGCTGCGCCGGCCGCCCCGCGCCCCGCCGCTCGGCGGGCTCCTGCTCGGTCAGCGAGCCCCGCCAGCGCCGGAGCTGCTCGGCTCGCCGCATGCGCGCCGACTCTGCCCGCTTCCCGCCTATGTGCTCCAGCTCCGCCATGGCTCCGGCCTCAAGAGCGGCCGCTGGAAGGACTGCTGCTCGGTGGCTCTTGCGATCCCGCAGCCGCTCTCGCCTCCCTCTCAGCGTTTCAGCCGGGAGCCGAAGGCGGAGACCCCGGCGCCGCCATCTTTACTTCTCCCGCCACTAGCACCGCCCGCACGCTCCCTGGACCTCGACGCGCAGGCGCTGCCCGGGCCGCAGGGCATCACGGGACTTGTAGTAAACCACCGGTCCTGAGGGCAAGCTGTGGCCTTCGGGAAACTACAAATCCCTGGATGCAGCAGAAAAGAGGCGCGGACTACCTAGTGTCTACTTGCCGCGGTTCCCCGCGGGGTCACCTTTGCCCTAAAGGGTGGGTTGTGCCCTGAATTGGTGTCCGCGGCTTCCACGGAGCATTTTGGGAGTCGTAGTTTTTTCGTGTTATGAATTCTAATTTGGGGGGGGGGGTGGGAGGGGGATGAGATTTGTTTCTATTACTACAGTAAGTGTACCAGGAAAGTGAGTATTCAAAAAGGATGACAGAAGGAATCACATTAAGTAGGTTGTATTGAAAAAAAAAAGTTGTAATGATAAAAGTTAATGCTAACAAATTATTTGTTAAGATCGAGAAATGTTTCCCATAGTTTGTTTGTTTCATTTAAAAAATCATTTTATTGAGGACTCTTACAAATTTTTAATCATATTTCTTTTTTTAATCATATTTCTTTTTTAAAAATCATTTTATTGGGGGCTTATACAACTCATCACAATACATACATACATACAGTGTATGTCAAGCACATTTGTACACTTGTTGCCCTCATCCTCAAAACATTTACTTATAAAAAAAAACACATTTACTTATAACTTCTAATCTTAGCTCCTAAATCATCACATCATTCTTTTGACTGGGAAAGGGGTAGTAATTGTCCCTGAAAAACTTGGGATCGTGCTGAGCCCTGGTGGCGTAGTGGTTGTGTGCGGGACTGCAGCCCACTGGGACGGAGGTTCAATTCCAGCAGTGGAGCTGGGCCTCCTACTCCCACCACCAGAGAACAGTGATGGCCCCCCCCCCAAAAAAAAAAAAAAAAAAAAACTTGGGATCACTATCACAAATCTACAGTTAGTAAATAATTTGGGGGGGTATATGTATGCATAGGATATTACATGTCACACTGATATGTAAATAGTTTCAATAGGACATTTATTCTATGCCCCAAAAAAGGTCCTGAGGGGCTGAGCCCCGGTGGCGTAGTGGTTGTGTGCAGGACTGCGGCCCACTGGGACGGAGGTTCCATTTCAGCTCCACAGAGCAAAGGCTGGGCCTCCTACTCCCACCACCTGAGGGCAGTGATACATCCCCCCCCAAAAAAAAAAAACACAAAAGATATATATTTTTTTAAAAAAAAGGTCTTGAAAAATACTTGAGAAGTATAGTGGAAAGAGTATAAACTTTAAATCCAAATATCCATTCATTGATAAGCGGATACTCCGAGCCTGTTTCCTTCTGTGTAAAATGTGAATAATAGTAGCTCACAGGATAGTCATGTGAATCAAGTGAAGTCCTATAGGCCTGGAACCGCCCCCTGACATACACCAAAACCCAAACCAAACTTACAGCCACCCAACTGACTCTTGGCAACCCCATGTAGAGTTTCAAAGGGTGTAAATCTGTATAGAGCAGTCTCCTCTGCCTCTTGGGAAGCAACTCGCAGTTTGGAACTGCCAACCAATTAGAAATCCGCTGCCCAGCCCACACACCAGCTCACAATAAAGTTGTTGTCAGGGAGTCCTGATTGCATCGTGGGTACAAGTTGGGCTGATCACAAAGTCAGCAGTTCAAAACCATCAGCCAGCTCTGCTACAGAAAGATGAGGCTATCCACTTCTCAAAAGTGTTGCGGTCTTGGAAGATCCCTGAGTCAGAATTGTGAGTTTGAGGCTGTAAGTTGGAAAGTTGTTTTAGGGGCTCGTTGTTGCATCTGTTCCAAGTCACAGCAGGCTTCTGTACAACAGAGCAAAATGTAGCCCAGTACTTCAGCATCCTGTCTGTGCTTGTGGTTGGAGGCATTGTGGCGATCCACCTCATGAAGGGTCTTTCTCTTTTAATCTCTGACTCTGCTTCACTGAGCTTTAATGTCCTTCACCAAGGCCTGTTCTCTCCTGGTAACATGACCAAAGTATGTGTAATATTGTACAAGAGGAAGAAGAGGGGGAAAGGGAGGGTAGGGAACAAGGGGAGAAGGGGATAGTGCAAGCTATTGGGAGGTTTGATATGTTGTTTAGGTTTCTGAATTAAAAAATATATCACAATAGAAAAGATTATTTTTAAAAAGCTCAAAGGAGGCAACAAAACAAGTACATGAGACAAAGTCTTTTCATCCTCACTGTTAAGGAGCATTCTGGCTGTATTTCTTTCAAGATAGATGTGTTTGTTCCTCTGGCAATTCATAGGACATTCTGTTATTTTCTTTCCTTCTTTTCTTATTTAACAGTAACATTTATTAATCCGCAAGTGGGACACAGACAAGACAACTAGAGAAACGTACCATCTGGATAAGGGAGAACATCAGCACAAGGTTATGCTGTGTCCAAAAGAGTTTGCTGAGATCCAGAGCTTTTAAAAGGGCCCCAGAGGAATCTGTCACTAAAACATGGTTGGTGGAAATTAATACACCCTCATTACAGGTGGGACTCCTGAAGTCGGATCCGAGCCATGATTGAGACATATACACTGTTAGACAGAAGAACTTAAGATATTTGCCCAGGGCTTCCCCAAGGCAGAGATTTCATTTGACTTAGATCCATAATCAACACTCATGGAAACAGCAGTCAAAGAAATGAAAGGACATGTTGCCTTGGGAAAAATCTGCTGCACAAGGCCTCTTTCAAGTGTTGGAGAGCTAAGATGTCACTTTGAGGATGAAGGTGCACATGAACCAAGTGACGGTTTTTTCTTTTCTGTTTTGTTTTCAAATCATGACACTTTCCATCCCTCATGTGCATCAAAGTGGACAATGAATACAGAAGGCTGCAGTAGGATTGGTGCATTATAATTCAGGTGTTGGCAATAATAGTAGTAGTAATATGGGGCTGAGCCCCGGTGACGGAAGTGGTTGAGTGTGGAACTGCAGCCCGCGGGCTCGGCGGTTCAAATCCCGCGGCGGCTCTCTGGAGCGGCACTGGGTAGTGCCCATGACCACCAGAGGTAGTGATGCCCACAAAAAAAAATAGTAGTAGTAGTAATAATAATAATAATAATGAAAGTACTATGGACAGCCAGAAGAACAAATCATCTGTCTTCGATGATGTATTACCAGCATGCTCTTTAGAAATGAGGATGAAGAGCTTTGTCTCACTTCGTCTCATGTATTTCGGACATGTTATCAGGACAGACAGCCCCTGGAGAAGAACATTATACTTGTTAACGCAGTGAGGTCAATGCAAAAAAAAAAGAAAGAAAGAAAAGAAGACTCTTCAGGAGATGGATTGAAGCAGTGGCGGTGACAATGAACCTGGTGCAGGACTGGACTGTGTGTCCTTTTGTTGTTCAGAGGGCCCCTGTGAGTCAGAGCTCACTCTGTGGCAGCTACAGACAGCATCTGAGGTATGCTTTAATGGGATTATCTCCAATGCTTTATAGATACTATTTAAGGCTTACAGCAGCATTGTGAATGGTGGGCAACAAAGTGCATAAAACAATCAAGGTATGGTCGACACACAGCATGCCTCATTTATTGCAATGAAAGTTCTTGATGACCCCAGTGATTGGTATAAGATAGGAAAATAATAATGCATAGTGTATGAAGGGGGGAAGAGAAGCTGATAGTAAGGGCTCAATTAAAAAGTAAATGTAAGGGCTGAGCCCCGGTGGCGTAGTGGTTGTGCGCGGGACTGCGGCCCACTGGGATGTTCCAGGAAGTAATTTTTTTTTAACCACACCTATCAGAGTTCTTATTTTTGTTTTGTTTTGTTTTACACTTGAAACTTATTTTCCCCCACAAGCAGGGCTCTCAGAAAATAAACTTGAACATCAAGCAAACACTGTGATTGAAATTTTTGTATAAATTATTTTAAAGAAAAATATTTTTATACTTGGATATATATTGTGTAAAAGCCTTCCCTGCCATCAAGTCAAATCTGATTCACAGTGACCCTCAAGGGCAAGGTTGAACTGTCCTTGTAGGTATCCGATGGGAAGAGAAGACCTGTCTTTCTCTCTAGGAGTGGACGGTAGTTTCAAACCGCTCACCTGGCAGTCAGCAGCCCAACATGTAATCATGCTTTGACCTTGTCAGTGTATAGAAGTGAATGAATCTTGTCAAATTCCACACAAATAAAAAGCAATTTTGTGTACGACGTGAGACAGTTACGATGTGTTGTTTAATTAAGCCATGACGTGTTATAAAGCAGTAATTCCCTATGCCCAGGCTTTAGAAATATAGGTGGCCTTGTGAGAACACGCTGTCTTCTAAAGCAAGGACACCTGTGCGTTCCCTGTGCCTTGCACGCGTTCTGGGAGCCTGGTTCCCGCCAGGTGGGTCCCTACCGCCCCCAGGTGGACGAACGGAAGCGGCACCTGCAGCGCCTGAGTTGCTTTTAAAATGCCCTTCAGCCTTGGTCCTAAGCCTGTTTCTGAAATGACCCACCAACACTTCAGGGTCGACTCGCGGACAGTTCTCTTGCATCTCCGAGTTTCTGAATGACAGCTCACCGACCGCCCCGTGGTCACGGGCAACCGTGACTCCTCAGCACCCAGTTGAATGAACTGTAGAGAACACTGCAGGGGCCAACATAACGTTGACAAGTTGAGTCTCTCCTCCTGTCGCACCGCTCTTCCAAAGTCACAGGACGAGGTCAGAGGGGTGAGATGGGCTCATTGGGTTCCCACTGCCAACCCCTCCCCCACCCGATCCATGCAGTCTGTCACACTTCAGCAACATCCTTCAGATTCAAGTCCTGCCTGAGCCATCCCTGAGTTCACTGGAGCATTTGCCTCTGGTACAGGCAGCTAGGAGACGCCAGGTTGGTTTAGCTATCCACAGGCATTTCTTTGGTCAGGAAGTACAGTTTTAGAGTGGAACCCGAAGCCCAAACCAAACCCATTGGCTTTCCATCGATTCAGACTCAACAGTGACCCTGTTTGACAGAGTACAGCTGTTCCTTTTGGGTTTCGGAGATGACATCTGTAAAAGATTAAAGATCTCTTCCACAGAGTGGCTGGTGAGCTCAAATAGCCAGCCTTTGGATTAGTTTTATTTATTTATTTATTTATTTATTTATTTATTTATTTATTTATTTATTTATTTATATTTTTAGGCATCACTACCCTCTGGTAGTGGGATTAGGAGGCCCAGCCTTTGCTCCTGTGAGCTGGAATTGAACCTCTGTCCCAGTGTGCCGCAGTCCCGCGCACAACCACTGCGCCACCGGGGCTCAGCCCTGGATTAGTAGTTGACAGCTTGAACCACTCTGTCAGTGGAACTCCTTTGGAGAGTTGGACGAGGGCTTTCAAGTCACCTGTCTTCTAAATGTCCACTCAACGGAAGGCTCCTGTTTGCACAGTCATTGTCTGCTGTCACAAAGTCTTCACCCACTTCCAAAGTTAGGAAGTGACTGTTGTTAAACTTCCACTCGAACACTTTCAAACCAACACCAAAATCAATGCCAGTGGGTCCATTCTGATTCACTACAACCCTAACAGGCAGGATAGAACTACTCTTGTGGGTTTTTGAGACTGTAACTCTTTGCAAGTAGAAAGTCCCATCTTTCTCTCTCAGAGTGGTTGGTGATTTTGAACTGCTGACCTTGTGGCTAACAGTCCAATATCCAACGTGCATTATAAAATGCATCTATAAACATATTTATGGGATGAAGGGTTGGTAGAGTAGTTGTCAAGCAGAAATTATCTTTCTCAGGGAGTTGGGAGATTGTCTTCAGGATTGGTTTTACTCTCTTTGGGGACCCAATTAGGCCATCCAATTTGAATCACAGTCAAGAGAGGAAATGACAGATTGCATTGGGTAAATCGACTGTACAAAATCTCTTCAAATGTTGGAAATTAAGAATGTCACTTTGAGGAGTAAACTGTGCCATAATTTTTTCAATTCCTTCCTGTGCATGTGAAAGTTGGACATTGAATAAGGATGACCAAAGAAGAATTGATTCATTTGAATTATGGTCTGCTATGTTAGACAGGGTTCTCTAGAAAAACATAACTAGGAAACTAATAATTATATATATATACATATATAAATATATAAAATAGTCAATTAATCTATAATGAAGTACAAATGGCTCAGTGCTACTCACTTCTGCTAATACACTGGCAGCCCATCGAACCTTTAGGATTTGGGGAGCAATTCCTGCGACAGGAAGCAAACAGCGAGGCAGGTCACCAAAAGTCAGGTGAGAGGGTCCGACGATCCCCAGCTTAAGAGATGTATACTCCAGGAGCGTGACTACGAAGCAGGGCTTGCAGGAACCTCAAACGACAGGGACACAGTCCACCAGTTAGGTGTCCCACAGGTAGTGTAGTTGGTAAATTGAGGCACAAAACAGGCAAGCAGCCGCACATTCGTCCGGTAACCAAAGAGCAAGAGACAAGGAAAGGGAGGCTCACAAAGTCATTGATCTCTCTGCCCTGCGATTAATCCCACGTGTCCATTAGCCATGGAGGCACAATACACCTACCTCTCACAGTCTGCCAAAAGAACAAAGAAACCTGCTTGAAAGAAGTTCAGCCAGACTTGCTCCTTAAGGGAAGGATAGCAAGGCTTTTCACATAAGCAGTCCCTGAAGGACGTCGTGCTTGGTAAAGTGGAGGGGCAGTGAAGAAGAGGAAGGCCCTCCACGAGCTGGATGGACACAGCGGCTCCAGCAGTGGGTTCAAACCCAAGAATCATGGTGAAGATGGTGCAGAACCCGGCGGTGTTTCATTCTGTTGTAGATTATAGGGTCGCTGTAAGGCGAAGCCCGTGGGACAGGCCCTACCAACTATACTAAGCAGGGCACGTCACTCCCATTTCACCAACTCGAAACAGAACCGTGAGTGTCAGTGATGAGATGTATAAATAAGTATATACTGGGGCTGAGCCCCGGTAGCGTAGGGGTTGAGTGCGGGACTGCAGCCGTCTGGCTCGGTGGTTCAAATGCAGCAGCAGCAAGGCTGGGCCTCCCACTCCTACCAGAGGGCAGTGATGCCTAAAAATAAATAAATAAATATATATACATATATATATATATATATATAATGATGTATATGGAAGACATCCTTCCACCACAGAAGGGCGCCGATTTCCCGCCCCGCGCTCTGGGGCTGGTCTCCTTCCCTTGCGGAACTCCGAGCACGCAGCGGGCCAGAGCGCCGGCGGGGAACGGCGAAACCCTGCGCGCGCTCGGATTCGAATGCCGCGGGAGCGGAAGTTAAGCTCGAAGCGCTGACCAATCGGCGGCCGCGCCTCGCCCCCTGGGCGTGCCGCGCACCAATCGCAGGCCTCACCGGGAGGGAGGCGGAGCCACGCGCGCCGTTCGGGCTGGCGCCGGCGCGGGGAGGCAGGTGAGCGGCGAGCTGTGGCGGCGCGGGGCGGGTGCGCGCAGGTAAGAAGGGCGGGTTTCGGTGCGTCGTCCCCCCCGCAGGGCCTGGCCGCGCGCGGGCAGCGGAGGGTGGCCGAAAGGAGGCCTGTGTCTGCCCCGGGTGAGCGTGTCCGGGTTCTGAGCAGAGCGGTGAGGCTGCTGGCGGGCCGAGCCCCAGGGGGGTCCCGGAGTGGCGCGGGGGCTGCAGCTCTGCGGCGTCGGCCCTGCGCCCCACAGCGCTCCGAGGAGAAAGAGGCGGCAGTCCCTTTCCACAAGCATGACCGCCGGGGAGACGCAGCCCTGCTCCGGGTAGGGTCGTTTCGAGTCCGACTTGAGGCCCCGGAGCGGTGGTTTTTTTTTGGGGGGGGGGGGCGTGGGAGGAGGAGGCCCAGCCCCACTGCTGGAATTGAACCTCCGTCCCCGTGGCCCGCAGCCCCGCGCACCACCACTCCGCCCCCGGGGCTCCGCCCTTGATTTGTTTTCTTCGACCCGATTGTATTTGGCTTTTTTTTTTGAGCACTCGCCACACGTAACACAACAGCTGCCACGTGTTACAAAGGCGAGGCTTCCGAAGTCAGTGAGAAGATGGTCGGGTCACCGTTTCAGGTGTGTCTACAGCCGCTGATACATGGTCTGTTTGCAGATGGACGTGTGCTAAGCGCACCAGTTAGATGAGATCCGTTTTGCCGGCACCCTGGGTTTTTGCAGGCACCCTTGGAGTTTAAGGATGCAGAGAGATGAAGTGTAATAGGGTGGGAAGTCATACCACTGGCAAATAATAACCAGAGTAGAGCTTTTTCGGAAACGTTGTGTGAAGAGCAAACGTTGGTACGGTTCTCTCATAATGGTAAGAGCTATGGTTTACTAGAAATATGTAGGAATTCTGAACTTGCCGGTTCACCCTAAAATATATAAGACTGGAAATAAAGGACCTAACTACTATTATAGAGGTCTACCGCCACTTAAACATCACTCACAATAATTGACAAATCACATGGAGGTTATAAAAGGGTCAGACATTACAATGAACAGTCTTATCTAATGAGACATTGCCTCCAGGAACTGCAGGATAGACATTTGTGTTAGGCACCCGTAGGGACATTAAAACATGCAGTGAACATTGTAAAATGAGACAGCACATTTCAGAGGGTGTACAACAGTGTTCCCTAATCACGCATTAAAAATCAATAGCAGATATAACTAGAAAACCTCCATGGGTTTGAAAATTGAGAAACTCTAAACTGATGTCGCAGGAAATCATAATGGAGGGCTGAGCCCCGGTGGCATAAGTGGTTGAGTGTGGGACTGCGGCCCGCGGGTTTGGCGGTTCAAATCCAGTGGCGGCTCTCAGGAGCGGTGCTGGGTAGCTCCTACAACCACCAGAGGGCAGTGATGCCCCCCAAAAAACAAAAAAGAAATCATAATGGAAAATTATAAAACATTGAGGAGAGAAGCATAAAGAATATTGTGCATAGTAAACTTTGGTACCTAGAAAGTAGTTTATTATCTGAAATACAACCTCAAGGAAACACTCGACTCACAAAAAGAATGGGAGACATAAAAGAAGCAGAAATTATCGAAATAGAAAATTTCTAATGAAGGATTTCACTAGTCTTGGCCAAGGTTAATAAAATTGACACATTGCTGGGTAGGTTGAATTGGGAAAAAAAATGGTTGAGATAAACATTAGGAGTGAAAATGGAAGCAAGATCACAGATGCCGCAGATGTGAGACAGATCGCTGTAGGCAAATATATTTAAAAGTGGATGAGATAGATAAATTCCTGGACATTTTTAACTTGCCAAATGGACTCAGGCAGAATTAGAAAACCTGACTAGCATTATAACGTTTCAAGGAATTAGATTTGTAGTTAAAAGGAGAAAGAATCGGGGCTGAGCCCTGGTGGTGTAGTGGTTTTGTGCAGGACTGCGGCCCACCGGGTTGGCGGTTCAAATCCAGCAGCAGCTCTCCTGGAGCAGGGCTGGGCTTCCTACTCCCACCAGAGCAGTGATGGCCCCCTCCCCACAAAAGAGGAGAAAGAATCAATGTTCTAAAATTTTAGTAATGATTGTACAACTCTTCTTGATATGATTGAAAAATTGAACGATACGTGAATTATGTCCCAAAAAAACTGTTTAGAGAAAAAAGGAATTGCAGGCCAGTCTTAGCCGTAGCATAGTATTAAAGGCTTTCCCTTTACGTTGAGACAGGGTCAGAACACCAGCTGCCAGCTCTTTCAGTTGTTACTGTACTGCAATCTGTAAGTAGATTAGAAATCAAAGAAACAGATAGGCAAGGCAGAAATCATGTAGATTTACGACTTTTATCTACCCATCACTAAGATTTTCATTAAAAATCATTGATTCATGTAAGAAAACAGGCAGAAAGTAGAATTCTTTATTTTATTTTATTTTTGGGGGCATCACTGCTCTCCGGTGGTGGGAGTAGAAGGCCCAGCCCCACTGCTGGAATTGAACCTCCGTCCCAGTGGGCCGCAGTCCCGCGCACAACCACTACGCCACCGGGGCTCAGCCTCCAAAGTAGAATTCTTTAAAGGATAACAAAAAATATAAAGTACTTGGGAATCAATTTAACAAAAGGTAATATCTATTTAACGAAAATTATGAAACTTACTGACAAACAGCAAAAAAAGATCTAAGTATACGAGTGTATCAACCCAGGACATAATATCACAAAGATGTCAGTTCTTCCCACATAGACTTATGAGTCCATGGGATTACAAATGAAAGCAAAACACAGTTCTGTATGTTTGTACATATATGCTCTGGGGTTTTTCTAGACAATTCTAAAGTCTAGAGGCAAGAGCCAAGGATAACTTTAGACATACCCGAAGAAGAAAAAAGAAAGTGGAGGGACGTGACTTACGGTAACTGTGACTGACTGTTGTTTTATCAGCTTCTCTTTTCTGCCTCAGTGAGTGCCCCGCTGGGAATACAGGGTGGGGAGCTGCGTGTGGTTCCCTTTGCTGGGAGATCATGCAGAGAGCCACGCGTCTGAAGAGGGAGCTGAGCCTGTTAGCCACAGAGCCACCCCCGGGCATCACCTGCTGGCAAGAGGACCGGATGGATGACCTTCGAGCTCGTGAGTTTCATTGCCTCGTGCCGGTGGCCAGAGCCAGGACTCTGTTGAATCGCATGCTGACATCCACCATCTGTATCTCCTAAAGGAGAGAGCTGCGGCCCTGTCAACGGGCCATGCCACCTGGATGTCCTGATTGGCTTTGCTCATGAATGCGTTACTTGACATTTCTTGCCCCTCCGGCCTTTTATTATCATTTTGGTAATCTATAGCCAGAATTTGGGCATCAGCTCTGAAGCAATGGTGAAGCCAGAGGTCACCATCTCATTTACAGGAAGTGTAAATGATTAGAATATCATAGTCTAGAAAAACAAACAAACAAAACAATCCCACCAAAGCTGCAAGGTTGTATCTGATGTGTGGCCAGCAGTTTTGGCGGTGGTTGTGACAACGTCAGCTTCATGGTGCATGGCAGGCCTGGTCAGTCCCCAGGGAGAGAGAAGCTGATCTGGACCCTGCTGCTTTACGGTGACAACAGATCTCAGGAGGTTTAACAGTGTGAGAATGATTCGAGTCATCTGATTCGCTTTTACCATTTTCTTTTAAGAAATATTAGGTGGGGCCAACACACCGTATGCAAAAGGTGTTTTCAAGCTTGAAGTGATAGTTCCTGAGAGGTGAGTGTGAGTTTGATTGATTCTTTTTTAAAAAACTTTAATAGTTTTATGTTTGTTTGTTTGTTTTTGGTTTTGGGCATCACTGCTCTCTGGCAGTGGGAGTAGGAGGCCCAGCCCCACTGCTGGAATTGAACCTCCGCCCCAGTGGGCCGCAGTCCTGCGCCCAACCACTACACCACCGGGGCTCAGCCCAAAACTTTAATATTTTATTGGGGGCTTGTACAACTCTTATCACAATCCATATGTACATCCATTGTGTCAAGCTCATTTGTACATCTGTTGCCATCATCATTCTCAAATCATTTTCTTTCTACTTAAGCCCTTGGTAGCACTCCTCATTTTCCCCCTTACTCCCTTATGAGCCCTTGATAATTTATAAATTATTATTATTTTGCACCCCAGTGAGACTAAAGTATCTTGCTGAGAGAACTTTGTCTGTCTGCAGCTGTCTACTGATTGTGGAGACATATTTAAACAGGGTTAGAACAAAATCATGCATGTATGAACTGGACCTCTAGTGGCAATGCTATGGTAGACTTGTTTGTGAAGTAGAAAGTATTTAGGGAGCTCGTGCAGAGAGCCATGTGTCTGAAGAGGGAGCTGAGTCCAGGTAGTGGTACATGGATAGTCATTTTAATTTGATGAATTTGATATCATGGTTTTAACTTTGTTGACAGTTGAAAATGTCATTGGACATTTGAAAGTTGGACAGAGGAAAGGTTTGCCTCCCAAAGATTGTCTTCATGATATGTCCATAGTTCCAACATTTTTCTCCAACCATGTTCGTGACTATTTATGAAGTACTAAAAGGCCATATTTTAGTGAAAACGTGTCCTCTGGTGTGCACTTTCAAAGGTACCCATTTGAGCCGCCTCAGATCCGATTCCTGACTCCAGTCTATCATCCCAACATTGATTCTGCTGGAAGAATTTGTCTGGATGTTCTTAAGCTGCCACCAAAAGTGAGTGGTGGGGAGGGGGTTGACTCCACAGCTTTCTGTGGCCCTCACCTGGTTCCTTCCAACTTGCATTCGAATGCCGGATGTGTAGTAATACCAAAACAATGGTCTCTCTGCCTCTAGGGTGCCTGGAGGCCATCCCTCAACCTGGCCACTGTGCTGACTTCCATTCAGCTGCTTATGTCAGAACCCAACCCTGATGACCCACTCATGGCCGACATAGTAAGTGCTCCCCTTCTCTCTCCAGCTTCTGGGGGTTTTCTCCTCCTGTGCAGACTTAGAATCGAGGAAACCCACACAGGCATTTCTACCCTGTCCTCTAGGGTTGCCGTGAGTCAAAGTCAACTTGATGGCAGTGAGTTTGGTTTTGAGAGCTGTACTGTTACAAATCATTATCCTCTCTATAGACTCTCTTTTTTATGTCCTCTCAGTCCTCGGAATATAAATATAATAAGCCGCTCTTCCTCAAGAATGCCAGGGACTGGACAGAGAAGCATGCAAAACAGGGACAGCAGGTATGTCACTTGTACAGCTTCGATCCTACTACTGTTGTCTGCCTCTCAAGTGTACAAGGGAGTACTCCCCCAAACCGGAATTGTGCTGGGCAGAGCGGAGTTTTTATAGTATGCATTTTTCCCGCTAGGTGAGCATTGAGCAACTTACTCTGAGTTAGTGCACCCAGTGGCATCGCCTGGAAAGGTTCTCTCTGCTCACAGTGAATTTTTGTGTGTGCTCGAATCTCTTTGTGATGGCCGATTTCAGAGAACAGTATGCAGCTGTGAAATTTTGTTTCTGACTTGGGAAAAACGCCGCAGAAACTTGTGATGTTGAACACAGCTTACAAGGACAGTGCTATGGGAAAAACTCAAGTGTATGAATGGTTTTCTTGTTTAAAAGAAGGTGAAATGTCCTAGTACATAATCATAATACATTTGGAGTTTGTTCCATCAGATCAGACTGTTAATCAAGCTTTCTAGTTAGATTTCTAAAAAGATTGCACAATAAGTGCGACAAAAGGCCTGATTTGTGGCAGATGGGACTGGTTTTGCCACCACAAGAAGGCACCTGCTCACACAGCCCTCTCAGTGTGCCAGTTTTGGGCAAAAAGCAGCATGCCTCTCTTGCCCAACAAACTGGTTCACCTGACTTCGCTCTATGCAACTTTTTTTTGTTTTTGCAACTAAAGAGGGACATAAAAGGACAGCGATTTGATGACTTAGAAGAGGAAGAAGAAAAAAATAAGGAGATACTGTAAGCCATCTAAACAGATGACTTCAAAAATGGAATCACAGATTGACAAGTGTATTAAGTATAATGGAGAGTACTTTGAAGGTGATAAGGCTGTTTTGTAAAAAAAAATTAAATACATAGCTTTGAAAAAAATTCCGGTTTGGAGGAGATACCCCCTCATATATGTACATATTTATATAAATAGTGTTCATTAGATTTGCTAAATTTGTGCTGCACTCAGGAGTTGCTAGTTGATTCTTTTCTGCTATAAGCTTGTAAGAAATTTTTCAGCAAAATATCCGGGTAACTCACCTGTCAGGTTTCCCAAGCAGCCAGCACCCATTGTCAGCACTAGAGGGCAGACTGCTGCTGGTTCCTTGTTTCCTGCTCCTCGGTGCTGGTCAGGAAAGAGGGAAGTGACTCAGGTGATCTTTTCTAATTTTTCTTTTTTTTTTTTTTTTTTTTGGCATCACTGCCCTCAGGTGGTGGGAGTAGGAGGCCCAGCCTTTGCTCCGTGGAGCTGGAATTGAACCTCCATCCCAGTGGGCTGCAGTCCCGCGCACAACCACTACACCACTGGGGCTCAGCCCTTAATTTTTCTTTTTTAACACCAAGAAGGAACTCTGGTTGTGGGACTGTGGGGGCTCAGGGTAGAGGCCGGGAATGGACCTTTCTTACGGGGCCATCCCAAGTCCAGAGTGCAGAGATGGAGCAACGAGCCTGCCCTAGTACTTGCTTGTTTACGGCGTCCTTCAGACTGACCAGCATGTCGTGTTACTTAACGAGGAGAAAGGAAAACCCACCAGAGGTTGACGAAAATGCTTTAGGAGGGCATAGTAAGCACAAAGGGCACCAGAGACCATGGGAGACGACTGAGCTTGCTCGCTTCTTCAGGGTGCTGTCAGTCCCGTGCTCCTTGCTGTCTCTGCTCTCTCGAAGGCTGATGAAGAGGAAAGCCTGGATAATCCACCAGAGGCCGGCGGTGAGCCAGAAACAAACAATGGAACACACACAGAAAAGGAAAGCCAGCCGCCTGGGGGGCATAGAAAAGAAGTTTCACCCTGACACTTAGGGGGGTGGGGGGGTTCTCTTGGCCTGTCTCAATTAACATGTCTTCATTCCTTGCCACGGCGGTCTCATTTGCCTTGAATGTTTTTCTTGGTGCTTGAGGACACAGTTCTTGTATCCCAGGAAACAGACTCTGTATATTTACGTACTCTGCACTACAGCGATTCTCATAGCTTCATTTGTTTTATTTATCTTGTACATACATACTCAAAAACCTCTTAACCTGAAAAATAAATCATCATTAAATGTTGAGTATGTGTTTATCCTCCATGTGTGTCTGGAAGTCAACTGGCCGGATAGCACTACAATCAAAATGTTTTAAAATATTTGGAGTGGTTGTCCTTGATTTGGCCAGTGTGCCGCCATCACTGGGGACACTGCATGTTTGACATGTAAAGTTGCTCTTAGATACAAAGCAATTACCCCTAGGCTTTGGGGGATTCTACGTTTTTTAAGACTCTTAGCTATAACGTGGGGATGAAAGCAATGTGACACACTCCCCTCTCCACCTCCCACTCCCTGACAGCTTTTGCATTTTGTGACTCACGTAGCTGGCCACACAACCATGGTTGGACCTCATTCAGCAAGTCTTTTTTGAACAGCTACAATGTGCCACCCATTGTGCGAGTGTTGCCAATATAATGGTGTGCAAAAGCAGACTCAGGACTAATTCAGTAATCACACAAGGTTCCAGTCGGGATTCCTACATTCCCCTAGCTTCTCTCACTAGCTTCGTTTCACGGCAAGGACTGCTCTTAACAACTTGGGAGGGCTGAGCCCCGGTGGTGAAGTGGTTGTGCGTGGGACTGCGGCCCACTGGGATGGAGGTTCAATTCCAGCAGTGGGGCTGGGCCTCCTACTCCCACCACTGGAGAGCAGTGATGCCCAAAAACAAAACAAAACGAAAGAAAACAACTTGGGAGGCGTCAGACTGGATTCCTGACACGGGATCTTGTAATATCCTCAACTTGTCTTGGTTTTCCTGTTTAACTGAGAGGACAGATTTGCGTTGAAGGGGGCTGAGAGACATTGAGGAGTGGAGCTCTTAGGACCCACTAGACCAGGGGTCAGCAAACTGGGGCTCTTGAGACAGATGCAGCTCTTTCAGTACTACGTGTGGCTCTTAAGTAAGAATTGAAAGTTTTTTTTTTTTTTGGGGGGTGGGGAGGCATCACTGCTCTCCGGTGGTGGGAGTAGGAGGCCCAGCCCCACTGCTGGAATTGAACCTCCGTCCCAGTGGGCCGCAGTCCCACGCACAACCACTACGCCACCAGGGCTCAGCCCCAAAATTGAAAGTTTTAATGGCGATTTCAATTATGTATAAGAATGTACAACTCTTATAATCTTTAAATTGTTGTGAAGGACAGGGATGTCTCTTCTGTCTCAAGTGTGCCAGCCCCTTTGCTAGACCATAGGTGGGAGGCTCAGGTGGCAGAATAGGTTGGGAGTTGGCCTGCTAACTCAAGATCGGCAGTTCAAAACCACCAGCCTCTCAAGAAAGACGGGGCTTTCTGCACCTCTACTTTGAGGTGGAATCACCTCAATGGCAGTAAGGTTGAATTTGAGACTGTAGGTTTCCAAACTTAACGGCCTACTTCCTTTTCTTCAGAACAAATAACTCTGGGCTCACTGGCAATTAAAAGCTCTTGTACTCTTAGAGCCCGTAATCCAGGATAAAGTGTAGGTGTCTGCCTTCCCAGTTCTCTGCATCCTTCCAGGTGCCCCAGGGGGCGGTATCGCCACCATTGGGAAAAACTGGTCTAGACCAGGAGTCCTCACACTTTTTCAGCATGTGAGCTACTTATAAAATGATCATATCAAAATGATCTATCACATCAAAAATGCAAGACATATATTTATTACATTTATTCATAAATGCTTTGAGAATTCTTTATATGTGCAATGTATGTCTATGTACCTTGCATAACCGCATGAGTCCAGATTGCATAACACAACTATGTACATTTTTTTGTCATTCCCTGCATTTACTCTGATGACTTGCACTGCATGGAACGAGCAGGCATACACAATCCAGACAGTAGCTTCTGACAGCCAGCCTCAAGCACAGTTCCAAATGATCTTCCATCATGGTGGAATGGTACCTGGACTTAATGAGCTTTATGTGGGAAAAGGCCGACTTACATAAAGAGTAGAGCCAAATAATGCAGTCAAGAAGGTAGCACATTTTCTCATGTTTAGGTACTTTCCCTCTGTGAGTGAGTTCCAGAACTGTTTGTGCACTCTGGACTTCAACTGCATGTTGGCTGGTAGTGTCAAAATCTCCCATTTATTATGAAGGTGATACGTTTCTGTCTTCCTGTTTGGTCCAGCTCACCCACTCATTTTAATACCCTTTTTACTTTTTTTTGTTTTGTTTTGGGCATCACGGCTCTCCGGCAGTGGGAGTAGGAGGCCCAGCCTCACTGCTGGAATTGAACCTCCGTCCCAGTGGGCCGCAGGCCCGCGCACAACCACTACGCCACCGGGGCTCAGCCCCCCTTTCTTACATTTAAGAGAAAAAAAAGGTCTAAAAATTGGCTGTAACTTAGCTTTCAGTTTGCTGCAGTTGTTTGAGCATGTATTTGACACTGAAGATTGCATCTGATTGGCTGCACTGAATATCAGTTAAAGAGACGGGATTGATGATAGCCTTCCATCAATTTTTTAATGCCATGCAATCTACCCACACTCCATTTGTGATTGACTAGTAGATTGTGATTGATGTATTGAGCACCCCTGGTCTAGACAGAAACACTGACTGTAATGTCCCTGCCCACATCCCAGCAGAGCAATGATATCAGGTCGAGGGGTACACAGTGCATCTCTGTGTGTGCATTTTCCACTCATCTGCCTGTGAATTGCCCTATGCGCTTCACTCAGCAACATTACATTCACTCAGCCTGCATTACAGCAGGCTCATAGCATGTGTGATGGTGAACTTGTGCAAGAAGAGGGCAAAATAAGTGAATTTATGTAACCCCTTAAAGACAGACATTGGCAGATACTGAAAATAACACTTTTCTTAAAATTCCCCAACTTATAAATTTCCAGCTTCTACATTCTTATTTATTTTTGGCAAATGAAGTGGGTTTTTTTGTTTTATTTTTCACTGTGAAAGCATTGCCCATTCTACCAGAAAATTTCAGAATCCAGTCACATGACACCCTAAACTAAACTAGGGTTGAAGAATAGGATTGCTGTAATTGGCATGGACCAATCATGGCCTTGGAGTGGTGATGGGAACTCCACTTTCTCTGAGATATTGCTGCTCCAACTTGAATAAAATCTCTAAAGAGCAAATGTAATGGCTGCTGAACAAGTAATGGACAGTGGACAAGATCCTTGCCCAAACCAACAGAGGTCTGAGGAGCTAGTCCCAATCCCAACTTACATGGACAGCCCTCCTTCCCCACAGAATTCACTTCAGAGCACAGCACTGAAGCTACAGCTCAGGGAAAGGGACATGTCTGATGAGAGCACAGAGGAACAAATGAAGGGAGAGGAAGAGAGAGTGGAGCACATTCTGGGCCACTAAGTCCTGAAGATGATATTACCACTGAGCGGCCAAAGCACAGAGAGGACCACAGCGCCTATGAGACATGAAGTCCCTCACTGACCCATAGCACTAGTGGGGACAACAATGGAGACTGGGAATTGCGCCCAATCTGACCCTACCACACTGATGCAAAACACTAACAGTGTACAACAGAGCAGCAAGGACAGCAGAGAAAGGAAGTCCTGAGGGAGTACCAAAAATAGACTTTGGGACCCGAGCATCGATCCCCATTAGACTCGAGTGGAAAATACTCCTGAGGGTCAACAACAACAAACTATTTACAGGCTTTTCTTTTTGTTGTTTTTTCTTTTGTTGCTTTGTTTTGCTCTGTCTTATTTTTTGTGCATATTATCTTTGCAGGCCTGTCTAGATAAGATAGACCGAATAAACGATCTCGAGGAGAAAACAATGGGACCAACTGTTCCCAGGAGATATGGAAGAGAGAGAGGCGGAGGGAAAGGAAGTGGGAGCTAACAAACCCAGGGACAAGGGAACAACAAGTGATGACACGGAGGGTGTAGGAAGCCTGGTAGGGCTTGATCAAGGACAATGTAACTGAAAGGAATTCCTGAAACCCAAATGAAGGCCAAACATGAGAGTGGGCAAGAGAAGACTAAAAGGAAATAGAAGAAAAGTAGGAGGCAAAAGACATTTTTAGAGGTCTAAATACGGCATGTGCCAATGTAAATGTCCTGATGGAGAAATCTATGCATATATTTATAGGTTTAGTATTAAGATAGTAGATGGACATTGGACCTCTACTCAAGTACACCCTCAATGCGAGAACACTTTGTGCTATTAAACTGGCATTCCGTGATGCTTATCCTCTCGACATGATCGCTGAAGACAAAGGGGGTGGTGCATAAGCAAATGTGGTGAAGAAAGCTGATGGTGCCCAGCTATCAAAAGTTATAGTGTCGGGCTGAGCCCCGGTGGCGTCGTGGTTGTGCGCGGAACTGCGGCCCACTGGGACGGAGGTTCAATTCCAGCAGTGGGGCTGGGCCTCCTACTCCCACCGCCGGAGAGCAGTGATGCCAAAAAAAAAAAAAAATTACCAATTCAACCACGGTTAGGCATATTATTTAGCAACATCAATTGCATTCTTCATATTGTGTAATCATTACAGCTATACTTTTCTGTATCCTCCTTCCACTATTAGCAGAAGCTCCAGGCCCATAATCCCTCCTTGCACCTTTCCCTCCCACCAGTAAGCTTTGGTTTCAGTCTACTTGCCTAGTTCCTGTCAGCGAGATCATCCAGCTTTGGTCCTTTTGCAAAGCTGACCAACTTTACTCAGCTGAGGGTGTTGGGAGCCCTTCCCTGGGTGGGCTGCATCGGCGTCATGTCACTCCAGGGCTGAGCGGTGCCCCATTGTGCAGACGCACCACGTTTATCCATTCATTGGCAGGGGCCATCTCTGACTTTCACCAGGCCTTGGTGGGAAGTGTGACCGCGAACTCTGATGTGCAGGATTCTGTTTGCGCTCCTCAGTTCTTGGATGACATGCCTAGGATTGGGATTGCTGGGTCAGACCCTAGGCGGCTCTCAGTCTGCTTCACTCACTGCGGAACTGCCAACCGTTCCCACAGCAGCTGTACCGTTGTGTATTCTCAGACCCATTGCTGCGGGTTCCAGCTTCTGTGCCTTTGCCAACCCCTGCTGCTGCTGCTCATCCAAATCATTTTATCAGGAGCGAATGCAGACATCCTATCATTCTAGCGCGATTGCCCTGCTGTGTTTCATCATCGCCACCCTCGCAGCAGGCGTGTAGTGGTATTGATGCTGTGTGTTGTATGTTATTTTTGTTGTGGGAAGATGTATGCACAGCAGGATGTGCAGCGTTTCAACACTTTAGAATTCAGGGACGTTGATGACATTCTTCAGGGCGTGCAGGCATGCTCATCTCTCTC
This sequence comes from Nesogale talazaci, assembly GCA_004026705.1. Taxonomy (NCBI): domain Eukaryota; kingdom Metazoa; phylum Chordata; class Mammalia; order Afrosoricida; family Tenrecidae; genus Nesogale; species Nesogale talazaci. The sequence goes on from PVJH01012387.1 coordinate 22,261, forward strand.
CTCCCTTGCCAAGGTGAACTCACCGCCCCCAAGCTTCCCCTCTCCCCTTTCACGTTGCACCTACATGTTTCTTGTGGGGTTGTTGTTTTTTTTTTTTTTTGGTTTGGTTTTTGGGCATCACTGCCTCAGGTGGTCGTGGGCACTACCCAGCGCTGCTCCTGAGAGCCACTGCTGGATTTGAACCGCCAAGCCCGCGGGCTGCAGTCCTGCACGCAACTACTTACGCCACTGGGGCTCAGCCCTTACATGTTTCTTGAAAAGAGTGCTGTTCTCTAATGTTCGTGTATGTGTCGCCGAAGCAAGCATGAAAAGAGTGCTCAAAGCAGAGAACTTCTGTGGAATTCTTGAGTTCATGAGGATACTCCTCTTTGTAAAGTCCAGGAACTCACTTCTGTCAGATTGGTCTCGCGTCCATTCTTAAGTCAGATTTGGAGTCCTTGGATACCATTAATCTATCAATCAGGATGTTCCCAATGAGGGGTCAGATAAGGAACTGGTGGGTCGGTCCTAAAGGAAGGTCCCTGCCTCCCTACCTGGGGAGTCCAGGGACAGCCAAGCGTCTGGGCTGTGGTTTCAAAGGCTCTGTCATGCTCTCTGTCTCTTCACCTGCCATCGCCATGGGGTCAGCTCTCTCTCGCAGGCAGTTTGCTCTCTACGTTTCTTGCCTTCCAGCAGCAATGAGGTCATGGACTGTAGGGTCTGCTTTCCATGGGACAAAAAGATCCTGAGGCCGGACTGCCCTGAAGCCAGTCACTGGTTAGCAAAATGCCAAGTGCTCATTGGTCTGGGTTAAGCCTAGATGTGCAGTAAGAGATGGATTTAAGAAGCATTGGAGGAAGGGAGGGCCTCCATCTCCTCATCTACACATCAGAACCTCTTATCTGCAGGCCCAAACACAAGCCCTGTCAGCCCTGCCAGCAGCACCCTCGTCCAAGCCGCCATGATCTCATCTGCACTGTGCTCACAGCCCTCCAGCTTGTCGCCTGGCCTCCACCCCTGACCCTTCGCAGACGCCATCTCCCACGTGGCAAAGATCATCTTTGGACCAGGTAACCCTTCCTTAAAACCCTCCGAATGGTTTCCTTTTGCAATGAGGAAAAAAGTCCCACCGCCTTCCCTGGCTCCTGAGACCCTGTGCCCTTGGGTTCCTGCTTGCTTTCTCCATCTCTTCTTCGTGCAGGCTGCTCCTCTGCCCAGGCACACGCTTCTGCTTTTGATCCCATGTCCATACCCAGCTGCTCCTGCTTTGGAGCGTTCGTATTTGTCATTTCTCCACACTTCTCATTTGCACCTCCAAGTCCTTGTCTGTCCCATCCAGAGCACCCGGCCCCCCCTCTCCACCCCCGATAGCATATCACCTTGATTCATGTACTTCATAGCATGGGTGCGTCCCTATCTGGAGATAAAGTGATTTGTGACCGTCTGTGTATGTTGTCTGACTCCTGGGGATACAGTAGCTATAAGGGACTTCTCGCTAACCTCAAAGAAACACCCGAGCCAAACATGTTGTTCATCCATCTCCCCAATTTAACAAGCACCGAGGACGCACTGGGTAAATCTGAGGAAGAAGTGACTTGGCTAACCAGGAGAAGGACCCAGGTACCTCTTCGCAGTCTAGGGAGGGTGGGGACTGGACCGTTGGTTCCAGTCCCACCACATGTGGCCTTGGGATGTTTCAATCTCCCTCTGCTTCCATCTAACGAAGAGAATGGTGCCACCTAAGTCCATCCCGAGTTGCTTGGGCTGTGATGCTGCTTACAAGGCCCCCAACACCGACTGGGTGGGAGGGTAACACCGACTGTGCAGGGCCCTGGAGGGTGGAGACGGCAGTCCGGCCCCAGGCGCCCCTCCAGAGCTGCCACCGCCCTCGGTCTGCAAATACGACAAGCAAGCTGGGCGAAGGTTCTCAACCACTCCCCTAATTAAAGAGGAGAGATGACATCCATGACTGATCATATAAACATTTCAGATTCCAACCTCCCCTCTCCTGCTGCCCCCAGCTTCCCTCTCCACCTCTCCCCCCAAACCATCTAAATAAGAACAGATTGTACCACCCACCTTGTGGGCAGTCCCTGAGCTAAGGTTGGGGACCAGCTATTTATCCTTCTGCTGCAGAGGGAATTCAACACACACAAATAAAGCCCCTTTTCCTGCTCCAGTGTGTATTTTTCCATCAGCGTGTGGCCCCCCTGCCCAGGTTGTCTTGTTTAGGTTGGGGCAGCCTGAGGGAGGGAAAGACAGAGAGGGGGTGTGGGTCTGTGACTTCAGAACCTGCTCCCCGGAAGGACGGCTGGCTGCAGGGCATCCTGGAGTCTCTGATTGCAGCGCTCCCAGCGAAGCCCCACAGAGACTGGGGGTGGATGATGGATCCACTCCCTCCTGGCAAGTCACCCTTGACTTGGCCCCAGTGCCCACCCCTGCCCTTCACTCTTTATCCCAGGAGGGCTGGCTCTCAAGAGTGTAGTGCCGGGGGAGCCCCCTCTTCACTCCAAGGGTCTTCCTGCAGATGTCTGGTGCTCATCTCTTCATCTCTCCACGCCCCTTTAGATCTTGCCGTGACCCACCCCCCCATCCTGTCCTTCCACTGCCTCCCTCCTGTAACCAGGGCCCTGCACTTCCCACAAGGGCCTTCTCTGAGGGTTCCTTCCTCACAAACCCTTATCAGGCACAACTTGTTGCAGTGTGGGCTTGAGTTTCCAATCCTGCTCTTCTCTCTTGACCTGGGAGGACACCTGAACTCAGGTCAGCCAGAGAGGGAGAGGGTCCTCTGACTGAGGCAGCTTTCTCATCCCCTGCCCCTCTGTGCCTGACTTGGGGTCACCTACCCCCGCTCCCCATCCCAGCCTAGACTCCTCAAAGAACCGCAGGCTGCCTTCTCAGGAGTGACCAGCGCGTCCTCTTTCCTCTGTGCTGTGTACCAGGCGAGGCAGACAGGCAGGCAGCTCTCTCCTCTCAGGGACGGGGGCCCCACAAAGGAGAGGGGCTGTGGGCCTTTCTCAGGCACTTCCTGTGTTCCAGGCACTGTGAGTTGGAATGGACCAGCTGGCAGTGAGTTGATGGTTTTAGTTTTTTGCCTTTTAAAAAGAAATTATTGTTAGTTTGCATAAGCCCTGGTCATGAAAAAGCGGTTTTAATCTCAGCAACCCTCAGAGCCTCGTTACTGTCCTTTCCCACACGTGGTAGCTGGTGACAGACACGGAGACCCAGAGCAGGGACAGGAACCCCAAAGGTCAGCTCATGGTCTGTCTGCTATCGGCCACATCCTTCCTTTCACAGGACTCCTTGAGCAGCCCCTCACTCCCTGCCGTCCAATCAACTCAGCCTGGAACTCTACGGGAGCAGAAAGCCCCATCGTTCTCCCTTGAAGGGGCTGCGGGGTCTCCAACTGCTGACCTTATGCTTAACATCCGGGATTCTGGGACAAGGGTTCCACTACCAAAGTTGCAGGTCTGATTTTCTGAACTGGGGTGAATTTAGGACTTTTCCACAGTTATATATATTCCAAAATATTGGTAACCATCTGCCAGCATCTGGTGTGGAAGTCAGAAGTTAGTTATTCCCCCCAAAGTCTCCTGCTATCAGACCTTTGGGCCTCACACAATAGATAGGGCTAACTCCCCTACTGGTAGGACAGTGGGTCAGTTTCCCTGAAAGCTTTTGCTAAAGTCTCCTGCCCCAGGGCAATCAACGCTAGGCTGCCATCAGGAATCTTGTCACATGGGGATCCCACACTTCCCCTTCCTGTAACATGTACGTATAGCACAACCCTTTCCTGTGACTTATGTCCTTACCTGTAATTAGGGGCCTTGCATGGCACCAAAAGGTATATAAGATATAAGGTTTGGGCACAATAAAGAAGCTCCACCCCCACCTCCTTCCCACCTCTCCCTCATGTAATCCCTTCCCCTTTCTCCATATGGACCACCTGACGGGCTGGGGTAAGCATGCTACCATGAAATATGTCTGACTCTTACTATTCCTTTCTTTCTCATACTCTCTAACTTTTCTATAATAATTAATAATTATCACTGTATAATTGCACCTATCGAACCCATGATGTGATGTATGTATCGAAGACTGGCTTCCTCTGATACTGAACCTCTCGAGTCGACTTCTGACTCCCGCAGGCCCCTCCCCACTGCCCGTATGTTACAGAGTAGAACTACTCCCTTGTGCTTCCTCAGCTATGATCGTAAGAAACAGATCGCCAGGCCTCTTCCCCGTGGCCTTGCTCGGTGAATGTGTACTTCCAAGCTTTAGGCTCGGTACAACCCTGTGTACACCCAGAGACCACTAGAAGAACCTGAGCAAGAAGCCTGCCCTTGGATGAGACACTGGCTGGGACCTGAGAAGACTTGGGTCATATGCCCACTTGGAACGCCTCTGCAGCACACGTCTTAGAGAGCAGTAGGGGTGGATGTCTGGGACAGTCAAGCCAGTGCATCTGGAAGCAGGGACACGGAGATGGGGCAGACTAAAGCAACAGACACTCCCAGCAACACAGGGAGTGGAGCCTGCCAAAGCCGGAGTCTGTGTGGAGCGGAAGCATGGAAATACTTTCCAGGAAGAGAGAGCTGTAGGAGAGTGGTCAGAGTGCACCCTGTCAACGGCAGGGCATTTTTGAGACTCAGAAAAACAAGTCAGGCTGCAGAACCCCGCCTCCCACCGGCTGCCCTGTGGAATGGTGGAACTTCACCGGCTGCAGTACCATGGGCCTTTCAGTCTCACCGTCGCTGCTTTCTCTGAAACAGAAAGCCAGGAGGCCTGGTGCACTTAGGGTCGGAGGACAGTGCTCAAGGTCTCTTGTTTCCCCATTCACACTTCCAGGCCATGTAGCAGGAGCCATGGTGGTGGTTTGGGGGTAAGCGTTGACCGGCTTACTGTAAAGTCAGGGGTTCAAACCCACCAGGGGCTCTGCAGGATGAAGATGAGGCCCTTTGCTACCGTAACGATGGGCAGGCTCAGAAAACCTGTCCGGGGCTGCTGTGAGTCAGAATGGATGTGGTGGCAGTGGGTTTTAGTCAGGGGCCACCTTCAGTTGGGCAAACAGGATCTTCAAGGATGCCCTTAGATGTGCTCATCTCTGGATGTTTTTGTTTGTTTGGGGGCTTTGTGGCAGTTACTCACTGCCCTTGTGTCGCCCCCAACAAACTGGGGCATGGGGCGGGAGTGCACCACAGGATGAGTGTTCTCTGGCGCTTGCAGCCTCGTGATTGGTTGTACCAGGTCACAGAGGTTTCACTGTGTTGGTCAGAAGTGGATCGAGAAGACGTTCTTCCCGGTTCCCCCTAGAAGCTCTGCTGACGCCTGTTTAGCATCAAAGTCATGCACGTGCCGCCCCCCAAGCCCCCCACCCCATGGATGTGCAGTGATTGAGCATGAGTTGCATTGTCGGAGGAACTGAACTCGGGCCTCCTCTACGGAAGGCAAGGATTCTTTTTGTTTCTTTTTGTTTTTAAGTCATTTTATTGGGGGCTCATACAACTCTTGTCACAATCCATCCATCCATCCATCCATCCATCCATCCATCGTGTCAAGCACCGTTGTACATTTGTTGCCCTCATCGTTCTCAAAACATTTGCTTTCTACTTGAACCCTTGCTATTAGTTCATTTCCCCTTCCACTCCTCCCTTCCTTGTGAACCCTCGTGATAATTTATAAGTTGTTATTCCATATCTTACACTGCCTGACGCCACCTTTCGCACACTTTTCTGTTGTCCATACCCCAGGGAGAAGGCCATATGTAGATCCTTGTTAACCTGTTCCCCCTTTCTACTCCACCTTGTCTCTACTCTGTGGTATCGCCGCGCTCACCCCTGGTCCTGAAGGGATCATCTGTCCTGAATTCCCCATGTTTCCGCTTCCTGTCTGTACCAGTGTGCGTCCTCTGATCTAGCCGGACTGGTAATGTAGAATTGGGATCACAATAGTGGGGGAGGGGGGGAGGAAACATTAAAGAACTAGAGGAAAGTTGTATGTTTTATCATTGCTACACTGCACCCTGACTGGCTCATCTCTTCCCCGCGATCCTTCAGTAAAGGGATGTCCAGTTGCCCACAGATGAGGATCTTTGGGTCCCCACTCCGCACTCCCCCTGTTCACAATGATGATTTCTCGTTCTTTGATGCCTGATACTTGATCCCTTCAACACCTCGTGATGACACAGGCCGATGTGCTGCTTCCAGGTGGGCTTTGTTGCTTCTGAGCTAGATGGCTGCTTGTTTGCCTTCAAGTCTTTAAGACTCCAGATGTTACAGGGTTTTAGCATCAGGGAAGGCGAGAATTCTATCACTGAGCCATGGCTAAAGGGTTGAGGAGGGTACAACAATGAGCCAGACCCCTGTGATCCCTGCTCTTCTGCCCCACCTGCTGTCTATGCATTCTGAGATAAGTCGTCCTGCTCACCGGCCATCATGTTGTTGATGATATGACTACACAAACATCCTGACCCACATAGGGCAATTCAGTGGATCAGGCCGAATACCTGGCCCAAGAGTGGCTTACCATTAGTTGACTATTGACCTTGTGCGGAAAAAGGGTGCCTGGTTCCTCAGACTCACTTTCCACCTCTGAACACCACCCTGGGAATGGACGTGGTGAGGATGAAGAGAGGCTTTGAGGGCAAGCCGGGGTCGAGGAGGCGCATATAAGCAAAAGTTGAAAATAAACATCGACTGTGAGTCAGAAGAACCCGTGAGGTAAAGAGAAGATATAATTACTTGGAATGACTCTTTCGGCCCAGCCACTCCACTTCTGGGAATCATCTTACAGATATACTTACACATGTGCCAAATGACATATATACCAGTCTACTTGGTGCTCTCTTGTTTGTAAGAGCAAATAATTAAGCAACCCACATGTCCATCAGAAGGGGAATGACGAAGGGGAGTTGGACAATGGGAGCTAAGCAGCGATTTTTCAAGTAAGAGTGCTTTCTCGTGGAAAGTTCTTTGAGTCTCAGTCCCTGCCAGCCAGGGGGTGCTGACACACAGCGACCTTCTAGGACAGGGTAGAAGTGCCCCTGCGTGTTCCCTAGCCTCTAGCTCTGTACAGAAGGAAAAAGCCTCATCTCTCTCCCAAGGACAGCTGGCAATTTCAAACTGCTGACCTTGCGATTGGCAGTCCAGCGTGGAATCATGGCTCCTTCGGAGCGATCTTCACCGACAGGAAAAGGCAGAGGGCAGATTGAGGTAGGCTACATTTTGCTCAAGAGAAGAATGAGTATCTCCATGCATTTTTCTTTTATTCAAATTCCAAGTCCACTGCCCTAGAGTCTACTCTGACTCATGATGAGCCTCTAGGACCAGCCAGAGCTGCCGCTGTGGATGCCCAGCATGGTCACTGCAGGTGGTAGTCGCGAGCCTCATCTTCCTCCCCAAATGTGCTTATATAGGTCAAACCAACCTTCTGGAATCCTATGAAGGTGCTGGTGTAGACGCCAACTCAGCGCAGCCTCGCTGCCTCCTTCAGAGCTCCTGGAGGGTCGCTGCAAATCAGCAGGGGCTTTGATTATTCTGTGGTTTCAACTGTGCACCACCACACACAGCAGGGTCACATAAGGAGATATGGGTGAATGGGATTGATTTCTGGAGCCTCCTTGGCTGTGGTTCAGTGGCCCCCAATCTCAGAGGGCAGACGAAGGGCTGCGATGCTCTCAGTGCATTCTGTCTTAAGGGTAGCCCGCCTCGGCCCCTGCCCACAGCGCCTGTCTGCCCTCGAGGCCCAGAAGCAACAGAGGGGAGCAGAGAGACACACGTGGTATTTCACTGGTGCTTTATTATACAGAAGAATCCAAATATTTACATCTTGACCATCCTTACACTTCACATAGCTGGGGAGGGCGGGCATGGGACCAGAAACCAGTGATGTGAGAGGTGGTGGGTGGTGGGTGGGAGCATTACGAATCCAGAGCAGAGGTAGTTAGAGGAGAGGGTGCCCAAGAGGATGAAAGACCCTAGCGACCTCCCATCATCCTCTCACGCAGGCCTACAATCGTTGTCGGTGCTCCCTCCTGATCCTCCCTCCCTCCTCAACCCTCTAGTCTTCCCGGAGAAGAAAGTCAGGAGGAGGCTGGGGGCTGAAGTTGGAGAGAGGAAGAGGAGCAGAAGGCCCAGGAGAGGCCCAGGAAGTCCATAGACTTCCAATCTCAGGCCTGGATGAAGAGGTGCACAGCGGTGCTTAGAGACCACGTTTCCCCCATAGGCAGCTCTTCACCATAGGCTGGTCTCAGTGGAGTCTGTGGTTAGCACTGTGTATGGATGGCACAGCGTACAGAGCCCTGGGAACACATAGCAGGCTGGTGGATTCCAGAATTTCCACCCCCATAGCCCCGCTGATGGGTTCTTCCCCATGAGCACTGACTTGGGAGATTTTGTCAACCAAATGACATCCATTTACATGCAGTTAGTGACTTGCTTTGTGATGCTGCTTTTGTTTAATCACAGACATGTGTTATCTTCCTACAGAACTGCGGGTCCCAGTGGAGATCACCAAAGGGGTGACACACTGACTTGCTTGAAATTCAGTCAAAAACAAAGACACTTCCCAGCGCAGCCTCCGTGTACCCTGATGCGACTGTGACTAGGGGAAACATCTCGTGGCAAATACTTCCACTCCCTTTTCCCATGCCTCTTCTCTTCCAGAAGGTCCTGGCTCAGCCGAGGTCTGATGGTCAGAAGCAGAAGATGACAGTGGTGCTACTCACAAGGCTAACAGAGCAGAGGTCACCTGGCCTTCTCCTCCCCTCAACCCCAGCTCCAGGACTTCATCCAAATACAAACCCGACCCACTGTCCTCGGGGTGGTCCTGGGTCATGGGGACCTACAGAAGGTTTCTGAGACTGCCCATCTTTCTGGGAGCAGCTGGCCTCAGCTTTTCCCCATGGAGCAGCGGGTGTTTGAACCAGTCAGCCGCTTACCTGACACCACCACATGACTTCATGGGGGTCAACGCCGACAGGGAAGTGGAGGAGGATCCAGGGGGTGAGCGTGGGGGGGAGAGAGTCTTAACCAGTCCCTGAATGCCAACGTTCCCAAATTTCACACCAACTTTGGCATCCCTGGGACATCTCAGAAAGTGACTTTCTCTGATAAGAAAATAAAAGCCATCTTTGTTGAGTTGTTCCTGATGCATGATGACCCTACAGGACAGCGTCGAACTGCCCTGTAGGGTTTCCAAGATTGTGATCTCGGTGGGAGCAGACTGTCATACCTTGCTAACTCAGGGCTGCTGGTGGGCTTGAACGGCTGACCTCGTCACCTAGTGCTTAACTGCTAGGCTACCAGGCTCTCTTTCCCTTGGTAAGTAAGGGTCACCAATTCTCAGTCCCCAGAGTAGAGATGATCCCTTCCATCCAGCATTCTCATTCATCTCCAGGTAAGTAGTCGTTTCTAGGTGCATCGAGTCTGTTCTAACTCTGGTGTCTCTGTGCCTAACAGAACCCAAACAACACCCGGGACTACACAGCCTCCCAGCTGCTGCCATGTTTGAATCCATAGCTGTCGCTGAAATGTCAAATAACCATCATTGTCCCCATCATTTAATAAGTACCTCATCTAAATGTGACCCTGCCCTAGGCCCCTAAGGTTCTTCTGGAATGACAGGGCCATCACATTCAACACCAGACCCTGCAAGAGTCTGGGCAACCCAGCCAGTTACAGATTTAGAGCCATGCTGTGTCCTGCTCTCTGGCTTCTGCAGCCATGATCCTCGCTCTGCCCTGCTGCTTCTTCCCAGTGTCAGGTCAAGCTTTCTGCTAGGCATCGGTGGCAGAAGGGAGATAGTGGAGAAGCTGAGCTACTGGTCATGAAACTTGGAGGACTCCCCCAGGGCTGCCTGGTGTGGTGGAGACCCTGAGGCCGGGTGGCTGGAGGACCAGGAAAGGATTCAGGAGGTCCGAGCTTGGTTTCAGGATCCCAGACTCTTGTCCTCCCAGTGTTATGATTCCAGGGGCGCCCTGGAATCAACGTCACTCTCCTGAGCCTTGGAGAATTATTTGTTAAGAATCGCTTTTGCTGTCTGTAAGGATGTCCCAGCTCTTTCTTCCTTGATCTGAAGTTACATGTGTGGGTAGTGGGTGCTCTGTGGATACTTTGAAGGGACTTGGAAAACCATCCGGTAGAGAGTCACAAGAGAAAAGACAAAAGGATCCGTGGCCTATTGGGGGCACCCAGGGAACCTGAGATCCCTATAATGCATCCTATAATACAAATATCCCTCCTCTGTGGGCTAAGGACCCCTTCCCGGCAGGGAAGACAGGAGTGGGGTTGGGAAGGGAAGCTCAGGCTGGTGAGAGGAGGCAGCAGGGCGCAGACTGGGGAACCATCAGAAGGCTGCTCAGTGCCAGAGAGGAGCCAGCCACCACCTGCCCTGGACATCTTGCCAGTACTGTGGAGCCCTTCCTCTGGCTGGATGTGGAAGCTCCCCTGGAGCCTGGGCTTGAGGAAACAACGGGAACATGCACTTGTACCTCTGTCCCAATGCAGGGGGATGAGGCCCAAAACACACGCTGGGCTCCCCTCTGCCCCTCCCAGGGGAGGATCAGAGAGGCAGGAAAGCAGAGCTCCCTCCCACGGCCTGGTCAAGCTTTAGTACAGAGCTTCCAGGGCTTGCACTGTTCTTGAGCAGGACTAGGGGACTCCCCCGGAGAGACCAAGCTAAATTCCCTGAGGTGTTACCAGGCAGTCCAGGAAAACGCAAAACCAACCAGAAAGCCATCGTCCAATAATGTGGGTGACCGGCGTGCAGGAAGCTCACCAGGGCTTCCTGCTCGAGGCAGGCCTTCTCAGGGCCTTTACACACTCACGGTTCCCGGGGACTGTCTCAGGAAGGGAGGCAGTGGGTTTCAAAATTCATTTCCATCGGTGGTCTCCCTACACCACGTACCTCAAGATCAGCGTTAACACACAGTACATTTTGCCTTCCACCCATAGGTTCCAAGGGAAGTAGTCACCTTTGAAAGTCCCATGCTTGGCCTTTCTCCAGGAGGGCCCCTTCCTATGGTGCCGCCCCCCCCCCACCCCCGGTCTCTTATTTTCTGCATTTTCCCTACGCAGACACGTTTCCACGGTTCTGGTTCACGGGCTGAGATGTGGCAGCAAAGAGACCCAGCAGGGGTGGGCGGAATCTGAGGACAGCCAAGATCAAGAAGCACCGCGGGTGACACCCTGGAAGGAGGCGGGGAGACCCCCCCGGTGGAGCCAGAGACCAGAGACTGGGGTCCCCGCCCTGCTGGGGATGGCACTGTGGACTTTTTGGTGTGTTGGTTGGACAAGCAGCTACCATTCGTGCAGGAGGGAGCAGGGGAAGAGGAGAGAACAGAAGGGTGGGCAGGGACATTTATAAGTGTGAGGCAAAGGTGGTGCCTGAGGGCCGGAAGCCCCCACCCCCTGGCAAGCCCTGGCGCACCGACGAGGCCCCCTCAGCCTGCCGCAGCAGTTCTCCTTCAGCAGCGGGCGGAGGGTTCCCCAAGTGGGACCCCTCCGACCCCACAAAACGGCTCCCCTCCAGCCTGGGGCCTGCTGGCTGCTGGCAGGAGGCGAGGGTCATGGAGGAAAAGCCGTAGGTCTCCAGCCCGGGGGGCCGTCCAGCCTCCGAAGCTTCCAGAATGAGATCCACATCCGAGAAGGCCACCAGGGCCTGGGTGGAATCGCAGGAGCTCTTCTCCAGCTCGCCGGCCACCACGTAGGCCGGGGTCCCCGGGGTCCCTGCGCGGCGGGGCCGCAGGCGCCGCAGATCATCGCGGAAGTGGGGGTTGAAGAGCAGGTAGAGCAGCGGGTTGAGGCAGGCAGGCAGGGGCAGGACCACCAGCAGCACGGACTTGACAGCCTCCGGGGTGACGGGGAAGATGCCCAGCATGGAGGCAAAGCTCAGGAAGGCCACGGGGCAGTAGAGGAGCCCGTCGGCAAAGATGAGCCAGGCCACGTGCCTGACCATGGCGCAGTCCCAGACGGCCTCGAAGTCCCCCCGGGGCAGGTCGCAGTAGAGCTTGATGTAGGCTCCGGCCACCACCAGGAAGCAGAAGCAGTTCATCATCACCAGGGCCACGGCAAAGCCCAGGGCTGCCGGCTGGCCTTCGGGCGGGGCATAGGGCAGGCAGAGCGGGGACGCCCCGTATTCGCCCACGGAGGCCAGGGGCAGAGCCGCTGCCAGACCCGCCAGCGTCAGACAGCCCAGGGCCCCCGCACGCACGCTGCCCAGCGACGGGGCCTTGCCATAGGCCCGGACGCAGGAGACGGACACGCTGCACTGCACGGCGGCCAGCGTCAACAACAGCACCGAAGCCTCGGACCCGAGAACCGCCAGGAAGCCCGTGGCCTGGCAGCCCAGCCCCGTCTCCCAGCGGGCGCCATACTGGGCGAACTGGCCAAAGGTCAGGGCATCGACGGAGGCCAGGAGGCCACAGGAGATGCCCGTCAGGGTGTTGGCGCCGGCAATGGCACCTACCACAAACTTGACCGGGGGCAGGGGCGCTGGCCCCCCGGCAAACACGGTCAGCAGCACCAGCCCGTTGCAGAGGACGGCTAGCAGCACGATGGCCCACACAGCCAGGCGCAGAGCCCAGCTCTCAAAGAGGTGCTCACAGGGTTTGAAGGGGCCTGTGGGAGAGAGAGCCAGACATTACTCCCCTGGGCCCCAGGCTGCTCTGCAGGGAAGCAGACTCGGCCTCTGCCTTCAGAGAACGCCTTGTCCAAGGGATATGCACCCAGGTCACTAGCCTCAGAAAACCCCCTAGTTGGAGGGAGGCCTCTGTGCCCTCACCCCTCAGAGCCTGAAGTGAGCCAGAGGCAGCTTCCACCCTCAGAGCTCTCCTGGTCTGTAGGGACAGACCTGGTCCCTGCCTTCAGAGGAGGGCCCATTGGGCGCTGGGGGAGGAACCCCACTGAGAACCGTAGCTCTCCTTCCATGAAGCAACACACGGGGACCCCTGGCCCTCCTCCCAATGCAGATGCTGTCAGTCACCATTGAGTAGATGCCGGATCTAGAGAAATGCACAGGGACAAAGCAGTGCAAACCAGCACAGCACCGACCCGCAGGTTGAGTCCATGGAGGAAGTGCCTCCAAAGGAGGGGCATTTAGGAGAAGGGAGGGGACAGGGTGGCATAAAGGACCGGGCAGGTGGCGGGAGAGAGACCCAGGAGGAGGAGCTGCCCACCGAGTGGCCATTCTGCAGTCGGGGGGGCACCACGTCTCCAGCCAAGAGCTCATGACCACAGGCTGAGCTCCGGTGGCGTAGTGGTTGTGGGTGGAACTGCAGCCCACAGGGTTGGCGGTTCAAATCCAGCAGCAACTCTCTAGGAGCAAACGCTGAGCCTCCTACTCCCACCAGGGGGCAGTGATGCCCACAAAAAACTAAATAAAGGTTTTAGAAAAAAAATCTCATGACCACACGGGACGCCATGGTGGAGGAGTCTTGACCAGTGTCACACAGGCTAGCCACATTTCATATTCACGAGGGCGAAGCCTCCCCAGGAACCCAAATGACCAAGGACACCTGGGGCTTTCCGAGCAGTTCTTCAATGGATGGGAGCGGTCCGCGAGGGTTTTTCTCCTCTCTCTCCCACGCTCTGTTCCTACATCACCTTGTAACTTTGGATATATGATTCCTTCAAGTGTTGGCTTCAGACTCCTGTTCTTCAATTCCTAGGTAGCTTAGGGAGTTGAGAGATTTTTGTGGGATCTCTTTTTTTTTAATGTTTCCCCTGTTTACCAAATAACAGATGGTAACTGAGAAAATTTGGAAGATACGAGTGAGGTTTAAAAAAGCTTGTGGAAAATGGAGTTCAAAGATGATAGAATCCTCCCCCCGACACAAGCTTTTTGTAGCTCCTTCGTATAATGCAGAGGAATAAAGATTGCTTATGATTCTCACCTCTCAGAGAGAACTAATCATTTTTGGTATATTTCTTTCCAGTAAAACAGACAGATAGATGTTTTAAAACAAAATTGGGATTTTACTACATATGGTTTTCTATTCTCTTTTTTTGAAGTTAAAAAATTCACCATGCACATGTTCCCATATCCTTGTAGTCCTCAAAAACATGTTTTCAATTGCTGCGTGATAAATACTTCACCATATGGATGTTCCATGATTTATTTGACCATTTGTATGAGCTATTTATTCTAAAATCGAGTTCAAGTTGGACTTTGTCTTTCAGAATTTCCTGTTGTACCTCCACTCTGCTGAAGATTGGTTTTCAGAGGTGCAATTTCTGAGGTTTTGTGAAACATGTGGGTTTCCAAGTCAGAAAAAACACCACCTGCTTCCTCCCAGGTTTGGCCGGTGCTCTTGCCAGGGGCTGGCACTAGAGGGCGAACCTTTGTCATTTAGTTGCTGCACACAGGTGTGGGGCTGGCTCTGACTGCACGTTTTGGACCTTAGAGAGGACAAGTCGCGGAAGACCAAGCAAAGACGGGAAGCATGAGTAAATCTTCTCACTGTGTTTAAACTGTCTGAACAGTTTCTGTCCTGACTTAAGCAGTTATTCTGCTGCCTCCTGGGCTCATTTAGTACTCAAGGGGAAGGGTTTTCTTCACTTGAAACACCTCAGGTTGGACTTACATCAAGGACAAAGAGAATTTTCCCTCTTTCCTCCCAACAAGATGAGTTAGGTAAGACCCAAAAGGCTGTTTCCTTAGTGATCAGGAGGAGACACTACTGCAGGGAAGTACCAGGGATACTGCAAGCTTTAAGAAAGCTTTAAAAGCTGAGCCCCGGTGGCATAGTGGTTATGCGCCGGGACTGTGGCCCACTTGGATGGAGGTTCAATTCCAGCAGCAGCTCCACAGGAGCAAAGTTTGGGCCTCCTATTCTGACCACAAGAAGGCAGTGATGCCAAAAAAAAAAAAAGAAAGAAAGAAAGCTTTAAGAAGGTTTGTCTTCAAATGAGTAGCCATCTAAGGGAGGTGTCAGCTAAGTCCATATGGAAGGAGCACAGCAGCCCATGTGATCCGAGGATAGTAAATAACCAAATCTAAGATCAGAGGAGGGGGGTGTACTAGAGTAGAAATTTTGAATATCCCATTGATGGATGACAGTGAAAGCCCCAAATCCATTTGCGGTGTCCCCACATGGATGAAATCTCCATCAAACTCCCTCAGTCCATTGATTAGGGGTGTGAGTAGTCTTGCTCTCATAGTGCACGGAAAAGTGGATCACTGCAGATATAATTAGGTTAAAATACATCCTCAGGTATTTCTCCTTTGACCCCTTGTAAACTTGCTCTCCTTCCTATTTTAGTATATGTGCTGCCGAAGCAAGCACTGCTCTCATTCCTATTCTGCTTCCTTTGGGATTGAAGTTTGCCTGTGTTGTATTTTGCTCTTGCTGTAGGGGTCTTTTGCAATCCAGGAGCGGTAACCCACAGAGATAGTAGCTAGATTCATACTTCATTAAGGTTGTGGCAGAGGAGGTTGAGGCCTGGTGGGGAGCTAATAAGATGGGTCCAAGGATGAAGAAAATGCTCCGAAATGAATTGTTGGTGATGGCTGCACAATTTTAAAAGATGTGTGAAATCATTGACTTGTATAGCCAATAACTCTTTTAAAAAACCTTTTTTTTTTTTTTTTAAGAAACAAAAAATCTTTAAGAAAGAGATTGTGACCACCCTGGGAAGGCATCGAGTGGGCTGGAGAAGGTGCCCTTGCCCAGTTCCTGCCCAGCTCGAAGATTCTAAGGTGAGCGTCTGAGGAGGAGGGAGCGCTCAGATGCCATGCAGAGTCGTGAGGCCCGGGCACTCTCTCTTCAGGGAGGGAGGTGGCTTTGCTCCTGGAGGCCTTGCCTCTCACCTGCGGGGACCCTTTTCATAAGCAGCCACTCCAGGGAGGGAACCCTAGCTTCTCCCCTGGGAATTATGAAGAAGACTGCCTGCTCCTGGAAGGAAGGGTTGCAGACAAAGAAAGTTCTTAAAACTGAACTGCAGACCCTGATATCTCACCGAGGGGTCGTAAGCTCCTTCCTCAGGCCTGGCCCCTCAACCAGGCACCCAACCCACCTGGAATGGGACTGCACTGGACACTGGGGTGCGGCTTTGCGTCCTCCATCTCCAGCTGGAACTCGTCAAGGTCCAGGTCATCTGGACGGGGAAAGGAGAAAGAGGCTTGAGGCCAGTTGTTAGCAGAGTCCTGCCTTTCTTCTAAGACCCATTCCTTAAAGGAATCATCCTTGACTATCTCTCTAGTCCCAGTCGCCTGTTTCCACCTGCTCATCTGTTTCTGCCCTTGGGTGTCAACATGTCATCTGCTCCCCATCATCCACGTGTTGGGTCTTCTCAGCACTGTGGGTCCTTTATGGCCCTTGTTCCATCTGAGGCCTGCTCTTTCTATTACCCTGTAGGCCAGGGGCCTCTCCAGTCAGCCTTGGCCCATGCGTGCGTGCTGCTGGAGCGGGGAGAGGAGCAATGGTTCTCTGCCTCACTGTCCTCCCACGTCAGTTGCAAGCATGACATACTCAGAAGGACACTGGCAAGCCACAGAGTGTTCAAAGGAAATAAAAGAGGGATGGAGAGGGATCAGAAATCACTGAAGTGATTGAAGTGAGAAACAGTGAGAGTATTTCACTGGACACCAGGGGTGGGCTCAATAAGCCCAGGCCAATGAGCACCCGGGCGGACTAATACATGTTGGTTTCAGAGGATAGCACCGGGGCCAGTGAGCTGTTTGTAGAAGGAGGACGATTGCAATACAAATGAAGAAGTCCTAGTTCTTACTAACAAGCATGCTGTTGTCAGCTGAGGCCACTGAGAAGGCCCCTAACTCATAACAGCCCCGTGCACAATGGGATGACACATTGCTTGGTCCTGTGCTGTCCATTGTGATTGGTTGTAAATTGGACTGTCACTGCCCTTAGTATTTTTACTGGCTGGTGTTGGGGAGTAGATTGCCAGGTCTTCTTTCCTAATCTGTCTGAGTCTGGGAGCTCTACGGAAACCTGTTCAGTGTGGTAGCCACACACAAACCTCCACAGCACATGGCTGGGGATTGAAGAGGAGAATTCTACCACCGAACCATCAATGCCAACAAGAATGTGTTCTTAGTTAGACTGATCGAACAGTAGGGCATGGCCTTTGACAGGTGGGCAGGAGGCCTGGATATGCTGAATGCAATACCTACTGTGTGCTGGACCCTGGACAAAAGCAAAGGAACTCAGAGGTGAATATGACATGCCCTGCCCTTCCGAAGAGAGACAAACAAAGAAAACAAACCACAGGACCGTTTGCTTCCTCAGACAACGTTGTGGTTATTAGGCGCCTTGGAGTCGGTTCTGACTCAAGGGGACCTTGTGTGCAGTGGAACCAAACATTGCCCAGTCCTTATCGGCGTTGTTGCCTGAGCTGCATGCCCTGTGTCAGTCCATCTCATTCAGGGTCTTCCTATTCTCCATTGGCCCTCTATTTCCCCAGGCATGCTATCCTTCTCTAGGGACTGATTCCTCCTGACCAGATGTCCAAAGTAGGTGAGACAAAGTCTCGCCATTACTGGTTCCAAGGAGCATTCTGGATGTGCTTCGTGTCAGGTAGGTTTGTTTGTCCTTCTGGCAGTTCACGGCGCATTCAGCCTTCTTCGCCAACACGTTCATTTAAAGATATCTGTGGCAGTTACATAATTTCCTGTCAACTTGCAAAGGGGTGGAGTCTAGCCTGTCATTCAGGCCATAGCCAATGAGGCCTCTGGGTGGCATGCCCTGCTCCTGAGGATTCTGGGAACTCCTGTCTTCCTCCCTGGAGGCGACAGACACTTGGTTTCGCATTCCCGGTGACAAGACACATGGACCTACAATGAAGCTCTGGGACTGAAGGAGCCCTGTGGAGACCCACGCCAGCACTGAGGTGCTTATACCACCACTGGATCCACAAGGCTTTCCACCCACTGGCCTGTGCTCTTCCTGCATTCAGCATCATTGCATGTTTTTCGTGAGGACTTTATAGATTGGTATTGGACATATGGGATAATTTCAGACTTAGGGACTTGATCTGGATGAGGCTAGGATGTTTTCTCAACATTCAATTGCTCTTATATATAAAGCTCTTTCTTATTCACACATGCGTGTTTATGAATTTCCCTAGTCCACCTGGACTAACACAACACCCATTCTTCTTCAGCCTTCCCATTGACTAGTTTTAACATGTATATTTGAAAATACCGTGACTTGGGTCAGGTGCACCTAAGTCCTCAATGTGACATCTTTATTTTTGAGCACCTTAAAAAGGTCCTTTGCAGCAAAATTCCCCCATGTAATTAATACGTTTCTTGATTTCTTGATCACTATTTTCATGGGCATTTATTATGAACCCAAATAAAATAAAACCAAACAATATACTTCCTTAACCATAGGACTAGACCTCCTTGAGTGGTTACTCTACACCAGACACCAGGCCCAATATGACTTCACCCTCACAGTCTCATTAGTCATCACAGCACCTGTATGAAGCAGGGGCCACCGCTCTCTTTTGACAGAGAAGGAAACCGACCTCTCAGAGAGGCTCGCCGGGTGTCTTGGTCTGTGAGTGACAGAGTGAAATCAACACTGTGCGGTTGCAGAGCCTGGATGTTTAACTATCAGTCACACTTTTCCAGATGATGGACGGATTCTGTTGCTTGGTGTGGGGGGGAAACTTGGGCAAATGGAAGCTACAACTAGGAAGGTTTTACGGACCCATGAATTGGGCACAGGATGTCACTGGAGCCAGGTCTTGAATGTGAGAGAGGGCACATCTCCACTGCATCAGTTTATACCAGACCATCTTTAAGGTTCCTTCCAATTCTAAGTCTAGGCTCCATCTACGAGCCTGTGAGTCAGAAATGACAGAATTAGAAAGGTGAGTCTCTTGTCAAAGAAATAAATACTACAGCAAGGTTGAGTCCAATGAGATTTTTGTTGCAGTTCACTATTGCTGCCTTTCGTAAACTAACCCAGTGCCATCTGGTTGGTTCACAGCGCCCCACAGGACAGAGCCCAGCAGAGCTGGACTGCTCCACAGGGGGTCTCAGGGTAAGCAGCCTATCTCCTCAGCTCCTGCAGATGGGGCCGCTGGGTTTGAACAGGCAACCTTTTGGTTAACTCCAAATTGTGGGATAAAGACAGAACTTTTCCACAATTACATACTCCAAAATATTAAGCAAACTATTTACCAGCATTTGATGTAGAAGTTAAGTTAGCTGTTCTCCCTGTGGTTCCCAGTTATCTGAGGCCTCTGTGTGTCTTACAATAGAGCTGACTCCCCTGCTGTGAGGATGATGGCTCCCTTCCCTTGAAGGCTGTGGGCGGATTCACCTGCTGTTGTTAATGATCTCTACTGTAACCTGTTCAGCCACATCCAGGAGTCTGGGGTCTGGTCTTGTCACACATGACCCGGACACCTCCCTTTCCTATAACATGCATATGGCCTAACCCCTTCCTGTGATGTATGTAATTGGGGGACCTGGCATGGCTCCAGAGGGTATATAAGGATGAGACATAGGATAGAGGCTCTCTCTCCTGCTTCTCTCCTGCCCCTGAGCGCCCGTTGCTCTCGGTTCCTCTCCCTCATCATGTAATCCTCTCTCCCGCCTCTCTCTCCTTGTGGACCACCAAGTGGGGTGGAGGTGAGCATGTTACCCCGATGTGAAATGTATCTAATTTTCATTGTCTCTCTCTCCCTCATGCTCTCTATATCTTTATTATAATAAATAATAGTTATCACTGTACAACTGCCTGTTGAACCCGTAATGTGTATATACATACATAATACATATATATATATGGCATCATTGCTCTCCGGTGGTGGGAGTAGGAGGCCCAGCCCCACTGCTGGACTTGAACCTCCGTCCCAGTGGGCCACAGTCCTGCGCACAACCACTGCACCACCGGGGCTCAGTCCGAACCCGTAATGTATATATCAGAAGTTGACCTCTTCTGATACCAAATATCTTAACCACTGTCCCCCGGGGGTCCTTGTTTCTTAAGCCAGGACCTGCAAACTGAAGTGGGAGCTCGGGGAGGGGGCTGATGGACATCTTCTCAGGGGTCTACAAATAATGATCTAACACATTTAGGTGGTATACAGGTATGAGTTCCTTTGCAGTGATAATCCATAATTGAGAGATTAACATTTTTTAATTCATCATTTTATTGGGGGGACTATTAAAGATCTTATAACAATCCATCATTCAATTGTATGAAGCACACTTGTACATATGCTGCCGTCATCATCTCCCAAACATTTTCTTCCTACTTGAGCCCTTGGTAGCAGCGTGCTTTTTGCTCCCTTTCTCTCCCACCCTCCCACCCTCAAGAACCCTTGATCAATTATATATATATTATTATTGTTACTTCATATCTTACATCATCCATTGTCTCCCTTCACCCACATTTCTATTATTTGTTCTCCTTGGGGTGGGGGGTGTTTTATATCCAACCTTGTGATCAGTTCCCCCCCTTCTCCCTCTTCTACTGTTCACCTGATACTTTTTTTTTGGGGGGGGGGCATCACTGCTCTCCGGTGGTGGGAGTAGGAGGCCCAGCCCCACTACTGGAATTGAACCTCCGTCCCAGTGGGCCGCAGTCCCACGCACAACCAGTACGCCACCGGGGCTCAGTCCTCACCTGATACTTTTTTTTCCCAGACACTGACTGCTTTATTTTGGGAGTGATCACTTCTAGTTCTTCCCCGCTGCCCTGACCTTCCTTCCCCGGTGGACCCCGGGCATTGGAAGGGGTGGAAAGGCCAGTTAAAGGGGACTCAGTGTTGGTGAGCTGGGCAAGGAGGTCGTGGTGGGCCCTGCTGTAGCTTCTGCTGGGGTTTCTGAGTCCATGTGGAGATGTTGCCAAGTAAGCTGCCCGCAAAGGCCCCGCAGCTCCCACAGGCAGGGAGGCCAGGGTTGGGGCGAAGGAAGCCAGATAAAGGTGTTTGTGGCCAGTGATCCCAATCAAGTCCCTTCAGCAGCCACACACCCCATTCCAACCTGCGTGTGCATACACACACACACACACACACACACATATCCATAGGGGGCTGCTAGGATGACTCTGGACCCCTGAAATGTCTGGCTTAGCACTCATTGGGTGGGTGTGAGGGGCGGGTCCTCTGTGCTGTTACTGGTTGGCTGCCTCGCAGACTTCTATCCAGTCACCATAAACATCCACCGGCTCTGAGAGATAGGTGATGAGGGTCTGGAATTCCTCGCGGCACACGAGACAGGAGATGACTCTGGCATTGCGGGCCCAGTCCATTTTCACAGCACAGGACTTCTCATGGTTGCAGAGGGGGCAGGTGAACTGGGTCTCTAGGGTGCCCGTCATGTTCTTGGGAGGCGGCTTCGGTTTTGACTTTCTGCGGTCCATGGCTCCTAGAAGGTGGACCTGTCTCGCCTGCCCTCCTTGCGACAGTTCGGTTCAGTGGGGGACAGCAGCTTTGAGAGAGACTTTTGAAGAATCATGCTATAGTTTCTCAAGTCTGTGTTCCCTGAGACGCCAGGACTGAGAGAGGTATCTGGACTTCTCTGTGGTCCAAGGGGGCTGCTTCCCCAAGAGGGGCCTTTCTACGTCTGTCCAGAGTGATGGTCTCGGACGCCTGCAGGGCCCGCTCTCCCCTGACCTCCAGAGTCACTGTGACTCATTAGTCCAGGAGTCTCTGGGTGGCTGGAAAGGTGAAGCTTCCTCGCTTCAAGTTTGAATCAACCCAGGGATGCCTCTTAAGGAAGACGTGGGGTCTTGCTTCCCAAAGGTCAGAGCTGGTGAAAGTCCCTTGGAGCAGTGGTTCTCAACCTGTGGGTCATGACCCCTTTGGGGGTGAAATGACCCTTTCACAGGGGTCACTGAAGACTGTCAGGACACATAAATATTTCACAATATATAATTACATATTATTTTGGGGTTACTCACTAAGCTCTAATTATGTCTCATGATGTTCAGTTTGTCACAATGAAAATACAGCCTGCCTATCAGATACTTACGTGACGATTCCTAACAGTGGCGAAATGACAGTGATGAAGTAGCAATGAAGATAATGTTAGGATTGGGGCCCCCTGCCACGAGAGGCACTGTGTGAAAGGGTCAAGGCGTGAGGAAGGTGGAGAACCACTGCCCTAGAGTGTCATTCGTTCTCTGACCTTCTGGGTTTCTGAACAGCAACTGCTTGGGCCTGGTGCAGCCTTCAGGTGAGAGAGAGCGCACCTTGCAGGCCCTTTCTCCATCGTGCATGCAGTGGATGGGAGGCTGTCACTCCATCTCTGGCTCAAATTCTCTGTTTCCTGGGTGGATCCTGTCTCCCCACCACCAGCTGGTATTTCCCCAGGAGGCAGGCAGACTCTGGAGCTGCCCGGGGCCGGACACCAGGCTGAAGCGTGCCCACAGAGTTCCAGCATCTCCTCCCCTCTCTACCTCTCATTCCCTGCCCACTCCCGTTCTCTGAAATCAAAAGGCATGAATGAAATACAAGGTGAGTCCAGGGGACTCTGTCTGAGGCTGGGAAAGTCCCAGCCCTGGTGTTAAGTAACCGTTCTTCAAACAAGGAGGAAATCGAATCTGGCTGGAGCTCCAGCTCCTGGCTTTCCTTCGTGGGGCTCATTAGCCCCACAGGAAGTGGGGGCCCTGCCCTAGCTCTCGTTACAGGCGGCCGGCGGCCCTGGGGCCTGACGCCCTGTGGTTCTTCAAGACCTAAGCCTGGTGGAAAGTTTCACCTTGAGGAAGGAAAGTTTCCATGGCTCCTTCCAGCCCCCTGAGGGAGTGTACAGCAGACATCCGGGCACGTCCCCCAGGGACAGCCGTCTGCCAGCCCAGAGCCAGTGCGCCCGCTGGGCTCCCTGCACATGGGTCCTCAGACGCTCCCTGGGGAAGACGCTCCCTGCGGAGGGAGGCTCCCAGAGACCCCGGACTGCCCGGCCAGCATAGGGCTTCCCGAAGCTGTGTCCAGGACCATCTTCTTCCCAAGCACAGACTCCAGAAGACAGCAGAAGCAGGGTGGAGTGATAAGCATGGGTTGCCAGTTACGGAATCCTTTAACGTGACCAACAGCTTCTGGTACGTGACTATTGCCCCCACTTCATAGAGAAGAAAATGGAGGTACAGGAAGGTTAAACAGTGTGTCCCAGGCCACCCAGCACCCTAGTCTGTCTACATCAGAGGCTTCCAATGTTATCTGGCCTCCTGCACCCCAACCAACCTCAGTTCCCCCTGAGTTCTGGCAATACAAATTGTTTGTCCTGGAGCCCAGCACCCAGGCTGGGGTTTGGGGTCTATTTGCTCTTGTTCCAAACAGGATCACCCACTTTTGCACACACCGGTCTCTGTTGCCATGAGGACTTGTCCCACCTGTTCAGATGGGATGTCTCTGCTCAGCGTCTCCACTGAGAGATCGCAGAGAGGGAGGTCGAGGTGAAAAGACAGATACAGAAACCACAAGCAGGACCCCTGCTCCTCGTCCTTGAATGGAGCACGAAGCAGGAGCAGAGAGAGACACTCTTCTCCACCCTTGGGTTCCAATTCCAGCTTGGCAGAACTCCGGCCCCCAATCTTTGCCTTCTACAACCCCTGTTCCAAGGACCCAAGCGAGGTGGTCTGTGCTGTGAAGACTCTCACACCCAGTGGCTCCTGAAGTCTCACTTTAGGGTGCATTGGGGCAGGACAGAAGGACAGGCTAGACCAGGGGAACAATGGTTTCTTCTGGCTCTAGGACCTATTGTGATGGGATTATCATTTTCCCTGGAAGTTGCTTTCATTCAAGGCATCCAATTAAACCCCACGTGACTGAAATCCCATGTTCTCCGTCTTCTCAGAGAATGCCCTCACGTTGAAGGATCGAAGCCCACCCAATGAGGGACAGCCGCGAGAAGCCATATCTGAGCTCGGAGGGCAGGGACCTGAAGTGAGATGGTGGGGACATTCTGGCCCTCGAACCTAGAAAGGTGTCCTTGTTTGAAAATAAAGGTTCCTTTTGTTGTGAGACTAAACCTAATCATCCTTGCATCATACACAGAGCAGATTGGACACAAAGACCACACACACACACACACACACACACGCACACACGTTGGGCGCATCCACAAGCTCAGTAAAGGCAAAGAACAAAGAACACCTGGGGCTACAGACAAGCGAGGAGCGAACATTTCCAAGGCCCTGGTTTGGACCTTAGCCTCCAGGACTAAAAATAAAGCAGAAGAGAAATATCTGCCTTCCCCAGCCACCACTTGTGGTATTTGACTTATTGGCGCAAGGTAACAGAGTCAGTCATTGTCATTCTCCGTCTGGCTTTGCCAGGCAGGCAGCCCTGGACTGCGGGGAAGAGAGAGCTTCCCTCATAGCGCTTCTCCAGAGACCGGGCGCAGACGTGCAAACAGAGGTCGTTTTCACTTGGGTCACAGAGCAGTCCCTCCCTGGGATTTCCCTCAGTAGCCCCCCTTCAAGACCCCCCAGGTGTCTCCTCCACAGCCTCCCACCCGCCCGTCCTATCCCAAACCAGGAGCCCCCGTCACTCACAGTGGTTCTCTGCTTGTTCAGCAAGGAGGCCCAGGGGTCTCTTTGGTGTCTCCTCCTGCTCCAGGTGGAAGTCCTCAGCCTCCCACTGTCCAGAGGCTTTGAAGAAGTTGGTGCAGACTCCGTAGGCGCAGCACTGGTAGGCATAGGGCACCTCCAGGACCCTGGCCATGAGGGGAGATGAGCGGATTCAGGAGTGCTCAGGCTCTGAGGCTTCAGGCTGAGCCAAGTGCCCAGGGACTGCTCTTCAGCTTCAAGTGCACTGGCCAGCGTGTTGGCAGCCTCTTTTTCCCAAGGGTCCCACCTGTCTGCTTCCTACCTCCGGAGGGCCCTGGGCAGACCACCGTCTTATCCTTATCAAGTTGGAAGCTGAGAGGGGGAGGCAGGGCTCAGCTCCCCTGCCCAGGCAGCCACCCTCCTTTTATGTTGGAGGAGACAAAGCTTCTCCCAATGACTCTTTGCTTTGAGTGAGGCCCATGCCCCGCTCTGCTCCTCAGGCACATGCAAAGGGAATGGGGTCCCCTCGGCAGGCAAGGGTAGCTAGCCTCGGGCCTCTCATTAATCTGTAGCAGGCATGGGCCACACAGGCTGTGCCTGCTGCCACCGCCGCCGTGTGTCGGAAGCCTGGATGTCATTAGCACCACGGTTGGTTCTGCAGTGTGTTTTCCACTCAGCAGGGCCCTGTGCTCTGTCCTGACTCCAGGGCCCAGATGCTGCCCAAGGGAGGCTGGACAGAGTGTGCACAAAACCGGTCAAGGAACAAGGAGACCCAGGGTCTGCGCATCTGTCCAGGGGATTGGTCCTATGGGTCCCAGGTGCTGAGGAGGCAGAGGAGGCACCGAGCAGACCCCGGCGGGCTGTTTAGAGGGAAGGATGAGGCCATCGGCCACTGGGCTACTAGTGCTCAGAGTCAGGCCCTGCGTCTTTCTCCCGGTCCCTCCACAGTCTTTCCAGCCGTCCTGCAGCAAGCCTGCCCGGGGGTGGGCAAAAGCTGGACACTCACCTCAATCTGGGGAGACTGTCCTTAGAGAAGGGTTGCGAGAGAGCCAGGTTCCCTTTGAGCTTCAGGTGTACCAGGCCACCCAGTCCAGCCAGGGGCAGCATGGTCAGCTGGTTGTCTGTCAGGTCCCTAGGACAGGGGATGGGCAGGGTGATGGGCAGTCCCTGGGACTGCTGAAGGGGCTGTGCTGAGGGTGTGGCCAGGATGCCCAGGACAGCGGCAAGAGGAGGGGGCAAAGGACAGAAGATGAGCAGGCAGGGCAGAGAGAGCCAGAAGTCAGGGAGGAGGCCCTGGTGAGAGGCACCATCTAAATGCATTTGTTCACTCAATGAGAGACGTGTACCAACAGAAGGCCCAAGACAGCGCTTACTCCATGCCAAGCCATCCTCTGCCCAGGCACTGGGGCCCCTGTGTGGCCGGGCAGCCACGCTTCCTGTGTCTCAGTCTGAGCTGCTTCTGGGTTCCCTGCCTGCCCCATCGGAGGACCTGCCTGCTGTTTCTCGCTGCCAGCTCCCGGCCCTTCCTCCCCCTTTCCTGGCGCTCCCAGGGTCCGGTGGCAGGGATTGGATAGGGCTTCGGTCATTCTTTCCGTCTCACAGAGGCTGCTCTGTAGCCCGAGGCGAGGACGCGCACAGGGCTCTCCTGGAGCCGCCTCACAGGAAGCCAGGGCTCCAAACCAAACACCGCCAGCCATTGCAGATGCAGCGCGGTGGAAGCAGGGCTGGCCCCTGGCGGGAGAGCTGGCGCCACCACCAGCTCACTGTGTCATCAAGGAGGGATGGGGGGGCAGAGAGGGAGGAGGTGTCACAAATCTGGGGTGTCTCAGCAGTCTCGTCTTTGAAAGGGATAAAAATATATGCCCTACCTGTCTGGCGGGAGTTGAGGGGTTGGCCAGCCTGCACCAACAAATCCCCCCCACATCCCTGAGGAGGCCTAGGTACTCTCCGGTCTCTGGAGCAGCCATGTCTTCTTGGGACGCCTCCCAGAGGTCAGGCCCAGGCTGGGGCCAGCCCCAAAGGAGCCCCTGTGTTCACCAGGAAAAGGTGCCTTCTGGCACACGGGCCCCAGGGTGCGCAGCTTGGACAGCAGGTAGGGAATAGCAGTGTCCTTGGTGTCATGGTGTGGGCAGCGCTGTCATGGGTCCCCTTGAGCTCTGGCATAAGGACACCACATGCTCCACATGCTCCCTGCTCCCAGCCTGGGACATTAAGGAGGCCTGGGCTCTCCTGCTGCCCTCAGAATGGCAGCTTCTCAGGGTCACGTGCCAAGCAGGAGAGCCCAGCTTTGGAAGCCTCGGGCTCCACTTGTCCTGAAGGGGGTCCCAAGCCCTCACATCCTCTTTATTTGTCTAAGCAGAGGCTGGGAGAGCGGTCAGGGAGGCAGGGCAGGGGGGCAGCGGGGCAGCAGGGCAACAGGGCACGGGCTGGGCCAAGGCTGCCCAATTGTTGCAGACTATTAGTAGACGATGTCCCAGAGGTTGCAGAGGCAGGGTGACTGCTTATTAGGCTCCCAGTCTGTCAACTGAACTGCCAGAATGATTGATGAGGCTGAGTCCCAGCACCCTGGGGGGAGGGGAGACTCGCACATTTATTCATGCCCCTGCTGAGGGGTGGGCCCTCCTACCCCAGTGTCCAGCCTGAAGTCCCCAACAGGTTCCCAGCAGCCCAGAGGACTGAGCAGCGGGGGCACTCACAGTTTGACCAGAGAGGGCAGCGTGGCGAAGGCCTCAGGGTGGATGGACCGGATGGCATTCCAGCTCAGGTCCCTGTGGGTAGAGGGTGGGACAGGACAGGAGGGGACAGTGACACGTGCTGCATATCCCTGGCATCAAGGGCTCAGGTTCTCTGCAGAAGAAAAGGCCTGACAAGCTGGGGCCCACCCTGGGTGGGCTATGGGGTGTGGGGTGTGTATCTTGTGGTCACACAGGGTGCTGGGAATGACCAGGCCACTCACAACCACACCTGCTGCCCGACTCCCCATCGGGATGGGGCCCCAAGATTGGAGACACTGACCACTGGGTTCTAGAACCTCACCGACCCCCGGGGTGACAGCTGGAGGAGCCATCTGCCTGGGGAGGCACTGCCCGCCCCTCTGTGTGTGTGAAGGGAGGGCGTGGCAGGAGGGGATGGGGCACTGGCGCTGGGGTACTCACAGGGCACGCAGTGAGCTCAGCTGGCTAAAGGTGTCTGCTCTGATCTCCCAGATGCGGTTGTGCTGGAGGCCGCTAGGGCAGCAAGAGAGGCAGAGATGAGCAGGCAGCCTCAGACACCCCCCCCCCGCCCCCGTGCACTGGGAGGAAGAGGGGTGAGCCCCCCACTTCTCCTGGCACTGCAAGAAAGGACCCAGACTGCCGAAGTCCCCAGAATTAAAGGGAGCACAGGGATCCGGTTGCCTTGGGTAAGTGGGTCAGGAGACAATGCCACAAAACCATCCCTATGACCCCAAAGGGAGTCAGCTTCCAGTGTCCCCACCAGACCTGGCTCCTCACCCAGCCACTCCCACCCCCACCCTCCTGGGTCTTCCAGGACCCGGCCCAGCAGCCCAGCACTGTCCTGGACTTGAGTGACCAGCTCTGAGCTGGGAACAGTTGTCAGAATGGGCGACGGGCCGTGAGCCTCGCTGGTCCGGAAGCCCCTGTCTGTGGGGTCCAGGCAAATAGGGCTGGATCCTCAGGCCTTCACCTGTCCCGGCCTCAAATGGCACTGCCCTGCTTAGAAGGGGGGCGGGGGCTGGAACAAGGAGGCTATGGAAGCCTGGCCAGCATGTGGAAGCAGATACTGGTGTGAATGATTCTAGAGAATTACTAAGAGATTCCCCCCCCCACCTCCATTATGACATTTAAGGACCAGGCTTGTTCTTCCATGTCCACGTGTGCGGGTTTGTGGAGACATGCATGATGAGAGAGCATACTTCAGATGACAGAGTCCATCTGTCCTGTCCAGTCCAGCACTGGGCAGACCAGCAGCGGAGCCCTAGTGTGGGCCTACACCCCCACCAGCCCTGATCATTAGTGCGTTTCTAGGTGGATGCCCAAGGAGCCACCTTGGGACTCCATTTGGACACCAGCCTCTACGTATGTCCCAGGGGCCTTGCCCACGCCCCCACCTGCACTTGTCAATCCCAGTGAACAGAGGAAGGTGGGAGTGGGTTCAGGTCTGTATGGGGACGCCCAGCACTGCCTAGGGTCTGACCCGTAGGCCTTTGCCTCCCTCCGGCCCCCAGACTCACATTTCCTCCAACTTCTGACACCGGTGCAGGCTGGGCAGCTCCTCAATTTGATTATGAGACAGCTCCCTGGGGGAGAGCAAGGCAGTGGACAGGGGTGAGGCAGTGCCGGGGAGAGGACTGTGGAGGGGGTGGGAAGCACAGCACTGGCTTCTCCAGGGCCCGCAGCCCCACCTGTCCTCTCCCGCAGCTGAGGGTCCTAAGAGACATGCCTAGCGCCAGAATCCTGGCTACTGAGCTAGGAGTCCCTTCCCCATCCCCAGCCCATGCCAGCCCTCCCTCCTCATGGCAAGGCCTGGATGATGTCTTTCCAGAAGGGCCATCTCGACCCTGTGAAGGACCCCTGGGAAGTCCTGGAGAGTGGGACGGAGATGGAGACAGGGATGAGGAAAGCAGGGACCCTGGGGACAGCCCAGCCACAGTGCACTTAGCTAGGTGACACTGAGCACGTTAGCCAGGGCTGAACCACGTGAACACTATGGTCATTCCTTGTGGAGGTGGCGGGACACTGGTGAATAGAAAGCTTTAGCCCAGCCAATCCCTTCATGTATCTGATGGGGGAAGCCCAGGTCCAGGGACAGGGCGGGGCTGACCAGGGCCCACAGGCGGTCAGTCTAGCACTATTCCTGTGTGTTGTGTGTCTGTTCACCCATCTTAGGCAGGGGTGGGGGGTGGGGGTGGGGGTTCAGATTCAGATTATCGTTAAGAGAGAAAGGAGATTCCTCTCTCTCCTGTCCACCCCCCCCTCCGGCTTCTTAAGCTGTATAAATGCCTCTTTGATCCCAGAGAACACTAGTTGTATACAGTCGAGTAACCGTACTGTTACTGCGCACCTACTAGGTACTAGCATGAATCAAGTGGGTGGCACCTTCATAGGTTCCAGGCCCATTTTAACAATAAAGAAACAGGAACTCCGAGACACGGAAGAGTTCAAGTCCACCCAGCCCATCAGGGAAAGAGCTGAGCCCAACCCCAGCTCTGACACCCCCCCCCCCAGATCATTGCCTTTTGACCCTAAACAAGAGGGGACAGCCCTGTCCCTCACAAGCAAATTCCCAATAGGAGGCTCAGTTGTCCTGGGCTCTAGGCAGAGGGGAACAGTGGGGCAGAAGCAGGAGAGGTCTTTGTGGGGCCATGAGGGTGGGGACGGGCACAATGCCAGGGCTGGAGAATGCCTGGGGGCCACTCACAGGACTCGGAGCCTGGGCAGCTGCTGGCACATCCCTGGTGGGAGCAGCTGGATGCCTGCACGGGTCAGGGTCCTGCAGGGAGAACAGAGACAGACCTGGCACCGGGCCCGGGGCCCAGCTCTGGGTCTGATACTGATGTGGGAGGAGAGAGCTGACAAAGGAGAAGTGGTGGGAGGCATGGGGGGTGGGGGGGTGTCTGTAGGCAGGAGGGGAGGGCTGCAGACAGAGAAAGGACAGACCTGGCATCGGAGCTTTGGGCTCCCCTGGGACTGGAGAAGGTCGAAGGTGGAAATGCAAAGAGAGAGACACAGTCCAAGGGTCCTCATTGGCAGAGAGTCCCCACAGCCCTGCCCGCAACCCACTCCACTCCTGCAGCATGGGGTCTTTGGGACAGAGCCTAGAGAGGTTCCTGCTCAAGGAGCACTTGGGGAGGAGGGAGAAGAGCCCAGTGTGGAGCCATGGGAACCAAGCATAGGATTTGCTCCCTGTGCCTCTAGGGAGGGAGAAGGATGAGAAAGAAGGGCCGTGGGGGCAGGTTGCAGAGCATACTTGGCTTAGGGACAGAATGTCCCAGGAAAGACCCAGGGTCAAGGTCACCCTCCGGGAGCTGTGGCTTCCCTCATGGAAAATTTTCCAGAGGCCAGTGAATTGAGGGGAGAGACAATGGCGGCACAGAGGAGGGTCCCCGTTCCTTGCCATGAATGAGCAGTGTAACTTGGGGTAGGACAGCCGACTTCCAAACACTCGCTCTGGGTGTTCATCCGGTTACTTCATCCATTCTCTGAAACTGTATTGAGTGCCTCATGTCCCATCTTTCCTCCCTCATGCCACTCAATAGGAACTCAGAGGAGAAAACATGAGGAAGGCTTTGTTGGAACCCAACTCCAGGAAGACCAAGGAGCTGGATTGCCCCCCGCCCTCCCCTCCCTCTCACGGGCCCACAGCTCACGGTGGCTTGGTCTTAAGACCTCTAAAGTGTGTCAGAAAACCTGAGCACTGTAAGGAGAGAGACCAGCCTCCTGGTTCCCATGCTGCCGGCTACCCCCTGGACTACAGGCATGGTCCCATAAAGAGATAGCCACGCACCTTAGGGACAGAACCAAGTGACCTCTGGCTAGCCTGGGGCAGCAGTAGAGGTAGGCCAGACAAGAGGCAAATAAACTTGACAGCCTTCATGGATGGTGGTGGTAGTGTAGTAGTAGTGCTGGTAGTGATGATGGTGATAGTGATGGTGGTGATGGTCTAGTGATGGTGATGATGGTATAGTGATGGTGGTAAGGGTTGTGGTAGCAGTACAGGTGGTGGTGGTGAGGGTTAGTGATGGTGAGGGTGGTAGTGGTGGTGGTGATCGTGATGACGGTGGTGGTGATGGTGATGGTGGCGGTGGTAGTAGTGACGATGATGGTGACAGTGATGGGGAGGATGATGGGGGTGATAATGATGGTGATGGCGGTGGTAGTAGTAGTGACGGTGATGGTGATCGTGATGGTGGTGATAGTGATGGTGGTGGTGGTGGTGAGGGTTAGTGATGGTGATGGTGATGGTGAAAGCGATGGTGGTGATGATGATGACTGTGGTGGTGATGGTGATGGTGGCAGTAGTAGTAGTGACGGTGATGGGGAGGACAATGGGGGGTGATAATGATAGTGGTGGCAGTGGTAGTAGTAGCAATAGTGGTGGTGGTGATGGTGGTAGTGGTGGTAGGATGCCAAAGAGCTCCTTGGGAACAAAGCTGGGGTACAGATGGGGTGGAGAGCGAGAGTGTCCACTCACAGGATCTCCAGGCTGGTGGTGCCTTTGAGATCTGGGAACTCCTGGATGTCTGTAGCTCCATTCAGGGATCTGGAAATAGATGGTCAAAATATCCCTCTTTGTGCTCTGAGCGCCACCTTTTAGAAAAACGTTATCTTCCCCAACCGCCCCCTCAGGCCATCCCCAGCAACTTGAATCTTAGTGGAAGTTGAGCTTTGGCTAGTAGCGTCCACTCAGTCATTCTCTGAAATCCACTCAGCCCTCTCTGGCTCAGACAGCGCTCCAGTGACCTCAGCATTTAGACCTTGATATGTCAAAAACACCAGCCAGGAACATGGGGATTGCTTCTGTTTATAAGGCAACTACTTAGGTCCTTCTGGACCAGTCCTTGGCTTCAAGAGGTTTGCTTATTAATTGTCATCAAGGAGCCCTGGTGGGTCTTGTGAGCTAGCTTTGGGCTGTTGACCTCAAGACTGTCCGTTCAAGCCTACCAGCTACTGCAAGGGAGGAACCCCATCCAGGGTCAGTATGAGTCAACAGCGACCAGATGGCTGGGACTTTGGGTCAGGGCTTTATCAGAACCAATCCATGGGTTCTCTCTCTCTCTCTCCTCTCTTCCCCATCCTTCCATTCTTTTAACTTTATCAATTGAGAATTGGGTGAAGGGATACAGAGTAGATCAACTTTCCATTCAATAGTTCATGCGCGTTGTGTTGCATGTTATTGATTCCAGTCCCATTATGTGACACCACTTTCCCTACTTCCTCCTTGTGAATCTCATTTCCAGTCCTCATCCTTCCTCTAGCTCTCTGGACTTCGTCCTTAGAGGAATACTGGCTTTGGGATCTCGAACTGTTGCTCACTCTAAGACAGGGGTGCTCAATACATCGAATGTGATCTCCTAGTTGATTTAAATGTAGTCTGGATAGATCGCAAGGCTTTAAAAAAATGGGTGGGTGGGGGTTGGTGTTAGACTTAGGGTTAGGGCTAGTTTTAGGTTTATTGTTCGGGTTAGACTTAAGAATTAGGTCGATTGTGATTGATGTATTGAGGACCCCTGCTCTAAGGAATGCATACCTCACTAAAGTGATTATCCCCGGTGAGCCCTGCCTGTTGTTTGGCTGAAAACAGAATTTACTTCCAGATCTGAAGGCTAAGAGCCATTGTCCTGGGGACTCCCTTAGTCTTTTCTTAGTGGTACACCTAGTCTCTGGGTGATTTTGAACTTTGTCCTACATTTTCTCTTACTTGATGCAGTGCCTTCCGGTGCGATCCACCGGCTTTTTAAAACCACCCTCCACACTAAACCCACGGCCATTGCGCCACTGCGGACTCAGAGTGACCTTCTGTGGTTTTCCAAGACTGCAAGTGTTCGTGGGCATAGAAACACCAGTGTTCCTCCAAGTGGCTTTGAACTGCCAACCATGCAGCTTGCAGCTTGCAGCCCAACGCGTAACTGCCACACCACCAGGGCTCCACCTAGGGTGGGTTTATATTTCCTGATACCCCAATCTCAGGGACCCAACACACCAGGCCTTCAAATGATAGGAGGACAACAAAATGGGTGTCACTATCGACCCTACAGAAGGCAGCATGGAACACAGAAAACGGCCCAGAATCTGCAGTCCAGGATCTGGCTTCAGGCCCTGGGAGCCTCCAATTGCATCTGTAAATTGGGTTGATCAAGTGATCTCACAAGATTAGAATGAGGCTGAACTGTGATCACGGATGTGTGAGGGAATCGTGTGCTCTCTGAGGCCAATCAGTGATGCCCCTGGAGGCCATGGTATGATGAGCGCTATCTGTGGAGACCTTCTTGAAAAAGGTGGGAGTTGAAAGAATGGAGGAAGGGGAACACAGGAGGTCATGGGTGAGGGAGATGACCCAGAGGGTCCCAGGGATCCGGACTCCAAGGTGACTCCCAGTATTCAAAGCCGCATCCCTCTCCTTTGCCTCATCAGAGGTGCTTCTAGAAGAGTAACCATGAGCAGGATGGAAGAGGCCAGATGAGGTTCCTTGGCCAAGGAGAGGAGCCACCTCCCCCCTCTGAGATTTGGGAGGCCGTCATGGCTCAGTGAAGTGGAGGGAGGTCCTTAAGTCCAAGCAGATCTGGGACTAGGCCCAAGCAGAGTCCTCTCAGCAGGGGTTTTGCCCACAGGTGGGTGGGAGTCCGCAGGTGGGCGGCAGCAGCAGGCAGAATGAGGAAGGGCAGAGGCCCCGGCAATGGTAGCCTTCAGTGCCAACTTACAGCGTGTGTAGCTTAGGCAGGTATTGGAACGCCGACCTTCCCACAAACTGGATCGGGTTGTCATAAAAGTGGCTGGAAGAAAATGGCCCATAGAGCAGGCAGTTAGCCAGTCCTGCTTGCTGGGGCCAGTCAGCCAGCCCTCGGCCACTCAGGAGACAGCACACCAGGAAGGGGCCTCTCTCCAGTGCTCTTGCTGCCTTGGCGCTTTCTAGGAAAGTCTCTCCTTCCTCCCCAGCCTGTGCTCCTCCCCTCCACGCCTCTACTGCCAAGGGGCCAGAGCAAGTACTCACATGGTCTGCAGCAGAGAGTTCCCCATGAAGGCCTTTTCGGGGATAGCCTTGATGTTATTGTTGTGGAAGCCCCTGCAAGACAGCACCCTGGAGTCAGTGAGGACACTGGGAGGCGTGCACGCATACTTTGGATACATATACATAAACAATCCTCCTCTGGCTCATGCTACCTTAGGGCTCTGCTCTTTCTCCCCTAGCCCGTGGGGGACTCCAGTCCCCCTGTCCTCTCTAGGCCTATTTCTCCAGTCCCTCCCTCCTTTCTTTCGGGTCTCAGCTCGTAGGAACAATCCAATCTCGGTGAGACACTGGCTTTGCATGGCTTCCGAGGACCCTCCTGCAGGGGCCCGGGGAGCTTGTCTAACAGTCTCATGCAGCATTCACACCTTCACATGTTGGGCCAAGGGGGAAAGGTGGTGGGGGGGGAGTGATCCTACAGGCGGTTGGTTGACATCCTACAGGCTGTCTATTAGAACTGGAAAGAAGCCGTAAGGCCAGGAGTTTGGGCTGTGTTCACAAATCATCAGGCTCCCTTAATCCCACCCTGCTCTAGCTCCTGGGGGGAAGTCATCCACTGTTCCCAAGAGCCTACCTCCCCCCCCAGGAAGGTTGGTCTCCCTCCGGTGGTCATCCCTTGGCCCTTGACCAACATTGCCCCTCTGTCTGAAAGGCACGGCTCCACCCCCACCACTGCCCTCTGAAGCCTGTCTGTCCATCCTCTAAGGAGGCTACTCTCAGGATACAGGAGTACTCCGAGATCTTGTGATGCTGCCCTAAGGCCCACGTCCGTTTAGTGAATGCTACACGGTGCAGGCCTGGAGGATCCAGGCTTCCACGTGGGCGAGCTTGCCTTCTCAATAAGCCTGAAGGACTCTTGGGCACAGAGCCGCGTCTTGTTCACTCCTTCTTCATGTCTGGCACTGAGCCGGGCTGGGCTGAGTGGGTGCTCTGCTCTGAGAATGCTCACCATACCATTCAATGCAAGGGGGCACTGTGAAGGGGAGGTAGTGCTCGGGGGCCAGTGCAAAGGTTGGTGGATGGAGTCCGCCCGGGAGGAGCCTTGGAAGAAAGACCTGGCAATCCACTTCTAAGATCAACCCCTGACAACACAGTGGAGGCCAGGGCTGCCCTGCATCAGAACTGACTGGACATCCCCTGGTTTAGGGGCAGAGCCCACAGCCCACAGGACCCCACCTTCCTTGTTCCTCTCCAGCCACATCCCAGCCAAGGCATGCGGCTGCTCTGGGCCCAGACTCAAAGTGGGTAACTAGTACTATGTAGCTTTGGGACAGGCCCCCCCCAAATCTGGAGTGCCTTGGGGCCATCCCTGCTGATGACACACCCCTCAGAAGTGCTCAGAGCCCTGTTAATGAGGCCTGGGACCACTTAGACCTTTGCTGGGGGCAGGACGGGGCCTGCGGGACCTGCTTTTACGACTACCACAAGAAGCGTAGGGTATGAAGGAGACCCTGGGCCCGTTTCAGCCCATGCCCCATGGGAGAAAAGTCACCCACAAAAACTAATGTGGGAGCTTACAGTTCCTGCAGCCTGCCCAGGGTGCGGATGGCCACGGGGAAGTCCTGTAGCTCGTTATAGTTCAGGTCCCTGGAATGGAAAGTAGAGTCATTAGAGGGGAGACGCACGGGCCATGTCAGGGTCCCCCAGAAACGGAAACTTGGCTTTGGGCTTGGCCAGAGAGATGGGTTTTCCAATCCATTGGATCCAGCTGCCGGTGAATGTTTGGAAACACATTTTTGGAATGTTTCTATGCTATCCCATAAATCCGGGGGCTTGGAGACTTCCAGACAGCAGAGTCATCTGGAGGGGACCCTTCCAGGGTGGAGGTGCCTGGAACGGATTTCCTCCCAGCAGTCCCCACTAGCTGGGGAAAAGCTCCCCAGGCTGTGGTTGGGGGAGGAGGGTCCAGCAAGGGGATCTCTCACCTCCTGTGCCCAGCATTGGCATGAACACGTATTAGCAATTCCAGAAGGCATCAGCTTCGACCACTTCAGTCTCTACTATAAAAAGGGACAGATATTGTCTCTTTCAGCACCCCAGATCCTCAAGCGGCAGAAAGAGGACTCATTCAAGTGGGTGCATTTCAAGACCCTGAGGTGTGGGCCCAGAGATGAGCCCAGCTTCTGAAACCATCGGTTCTTTGTTTCAGACCTCAGTGGATCTTTATTTCCTCTTCCCATTTTTTGTACTTTCTCTTTTCGCTTTACCATGAGCGTAAACCTCGGATATAAACGGAAACCAGTGATGGTCATTGAAAACCAGGAGAGCCATCCAAATTGGCAAGGACGTGGGGGCCATCAAGCATTCTCAGAAGCTTTCAGCACCCTGCTGGAGTGTTTGTTCGGGCAATCATGCCTCAAATGACACGGTCCTGCTCCAGGGGCCGCCAGGGCCGGGGGTGGGGTGGGGTGGAGGTATGTGTCCTGGGATAGTCATCGCTGCCTTTAGGCGCCAGGGCAGCAGCAAGGCCCATAGTGATCGAGGGTGTGTTCCTTTGTTCCTTTTTGGCGACCCCAATGGCACTCAGGAGGGTAAAGGGATGTGGGGGAAACGGAGAACGACAGAGGGTGATTTGCATTTCGATGAGTAACGGTCTAGAAATGCTTGTGGGAAAACTCCCTCCCAAAGCGGGGGGTGGGGGGTGGGGGGGGGAAGGATGTCCCACAGACAGAGGGGTTCTTTGAGGTGGGGGCAGGGGGCAGTGGAGGTAGACAGCGAGTTGTGATGGGGAGTGGAAACAAAGGGCTGGAGAGGACTTGGAGAAAGTTGTCCTCTGCTTGTGATGGGATCGTCACCCCCCCCCCCCAGGAGTGCTGGGGGTGTCCTGGCGACCAGTTAGGGCTTCGATCGATGTGGCTGGCAGTTCTGAACCATCAACAGCTCCTCTGAAGAAAGGCTGGGCATTCTGCTCTGTAAACAGTCACAGTGCTGGAACCCCACAGGCTCTGACTTTTGATGGCCGTCAGTTTTTCAACTTGAGGAGACCTCAGAAGAGATGTCAACTTCCAAAATATTTTCAGTTGGTGTGGTTGTTGCAGGCCTTAGGAGGGAAGTTGACCCGGTGGAAATGTTCTGCGAGGGGAGGGGTCCCAGTGCCTCCTGAACGTTAGTACTGGGGTGCACAGTCCCAGGCTTTGGCATTTGGAAAGCCCCTATCTCAGATGCTCTCTTGGGCCTCCCAGAATGACCTCAGCCCATCTTCTCGGTTTCTAAAGCCACCCCCACCCTGACTTTCAGAGAAAGATGCTGCCCAGTGCCAGGGCAGGGGGCCACGTGGAGGACCTTAATTGCAGAACGACTTGGCAGGTGTTGTGGTAAATGCCGTGTTAACACAGAGATAATGATGGGCTCCTCCACATGACGGGGTCATTACACTTAATAGTCCACAGGTAGAGCCAGGAATGCAGCTCAGAGGCCATCGGAGCAGTGACAAGTGTCTGGCAGCCAGTGAGCCAGATAATTGTGCCTTCTCCCTGACCCCCACCTGCACCCCCTGCACTAATTACCTGATTATCCTTTGCCTCCCCTGGTGATCTTGGGTAATTACAGCATTACCCCCTCTGCCCTGCCAGGCTCATTCTGCCCTGAGTCAGTCTTTTCCCCTCCAGTACAGCAGACCTCAAGTCCCTAAGAGAGAGGCTCTCCTGGCTTCCGAGTGTGTGTGTGTGTGTGTGTGTGTGTGTGTGTGTGTGTGTGTAAGAACAGGAGGTATACAGGACACTTTCATTGACGCTGAGGCATTTGGAAGCAGGAGGACTTTTTGAACTGTGAGACTCCTGGCATTCTACCATCAGCTATAGAAGACACCTAGAAAATCAGGTGGAGAGAGTTGAGGGTGGGGCAGTGCGATGAAATAGAGAGGTTCCTTATGGACTTAAAGAACATGAAGGAATTGCCATCACATTGCAATGTTTCAAAACCCTGTGTCCCCTGCTAACTCAGTTCCACTTACTTAAGGATTTTCCGTGATCTCCCAAGGAGAACTAGCTATTCTTGGTGCAAAGTATCAGTCATTGCTTGATATTTCACCTGCCTGGAGTGCTTCTCCTCCAATACCCTCTGCAGGGCTTATTGCCCCACTTGACGCAAGTCTCTGCTCAGAGAACACCGCCTCTGACACTCGATTGAAAATGGCACACCCTGTCAGTTACGAGTCCCTTACCCTGGGGAATAGATTAAAAATGGCCAAGACTTTTCTAAGTAAGGGGTGGTGTCGCTCTCCTCATCCATGGGTTTGGGCTGTTCTTGCGAATGGCTTTGACCAATGAAATGAGGCAAAGGTAACATGGAGACCCCTGGCACCTGAGTCACACAGGCACTGCAGGCTCTGCCTTGGCTCTCTTTGGAGGCTTCCACCACTATGTAAAGCAGCCCAGCTGAGAAGACTGAATGACAAGAGCCATGTGAAAAGGCCGGACCAACCCAACCATCAGCACCCTGCCTGCTGGCCCCCACTGAGCTGGAGAGATGATTGGAGCCTAATGTGTGAGGCCTCCAGCAGCAGAACCACCCCGCTGAGCTCAGCCAGTCTGCAGAATTAGCAGGCAGAATCGATTGCTTTTTGAAGCCACTAACTTTTGGGGTAACATTGCCATGGAGCCATGGATAACTAAGATCACTTTTTCTTTCTTAGAACACATTACTACCTAACATACATTTTGTCCAACTAAAATGAAGACGGCTTGAAACTAGAAACTCTGTTTGGTATTCTAACCACGAGACCAGTACCTGGCACAGAACAGGCGAATACTTGTTGAGAGAATAAAGGAAAAGGTGTCGGTAAGTTGATGAATGAAAGACATTTAATGGACTCTTTGGGCACTTGATGGTTTGGGGGGTAACACATAAGATTTTGACGTTGATGTCAACAAGGACCTTGAGTTACCCCTGAGTGTCACTGTGAGGCATCACCAGCAAGGGGTTCCTGAAGTTAACCCCAAGTGGGCTTCTTATCATTGATCCCTTACACAGTCCATTGTACCCCTGTCAAGGGAGCCAAATCGAGTGGTTCCAGCCCTCATGGAAGTTTCTGGTGAGGAATTTTGCCATGATTGATCCAAATAACAGTGGGAGAACACACAGCCAGAGGCAGGTGGAGAGGAGGCTATCTTCGTAGAGAAAAGTGGGAGGAGAAAATGGTGCACAAGTCAAAAGGAATTCTGCAAACGACACACCTCTGAGGGGGCCAGGATTTTCCCATTTGGGAGCCCACATAGATTCCATGATCTGGATCATGGCCAAAACTCTACTTCATTTGGTGCGGTGTAGATGTAATCTCTGGTGCTAACTGTCCAGGGGACGTGTCTTTGCAATTTCTCTGCCCCAATTAATTCAGTTCATTGCCTTTGTTGTGTGCCCAACATACACAACGAACCCTGCTGGGCAAAGGGGAGGCAGAGAGATGAGCAAGAAACCATGCCTGTCTAGACAAATACACAAGGCAAGTAGACAAGTACCACATTGTGGGCTGTGCTGGAGAACACACAGTCCATACGGCAGGTCCAGACCTTCTGAGACAGCTGGGAAGATGGGAGCGGGGTGGGGCTGCATGGAGATGTTTGCTTATTTGAACCAGGTCTGCAGGGCAGGACAGGATGTCAATGTCAAAAGAAGGAAGGGAGGATTGTGCTCAGACACCAGCAAGGGAGAGCACTGGGTGGAGTGCAGGGCGATGCAGGACAGTGGAGGGCAAGGCTGTGGGGGGGGGGGGTGCTTCCCTGGACTGAACTGCTGCCGCTCACCCTCCCTAGCTGGGCCCGCCTCGCCAAGGGCTAGATCCCAGGGATGATCTACAAGGCACCAAGTGCTTGCCGGAATCATCTCTTTAATTGTCCATGGCCTTAAGGAGAAGCTAGTCAGTCCACATTCATGCCGGTTTACAGATACCCTTTCACAGCTAAGGAAAGGGAGACCTGGATAAAGAAGTTGCCCAAAACACACCAATGGCGGTGGGTGCAGACGCTGCCCTTTTTCCACCCAAACCCACCCTTTGTCTGTGCTCGCTGCGTCCACCAGCCCCAGGGGCTGAAGTCAATGTAATGCAAGTAAAGAATGGGTGCTGTTCAGCCCTGTTTCTCTCACCACATTTCAAGGGCCCCAAGCTGCCTCTGGTTCCCCTATGGGAAGCAGGATCTAGAACATTCCCATCCTGGCTGGGACCACGCCGCAGCAGCATCCTACAGCAACCAGAGCCGTAGCTGGAAAGTAGCTGAAGAACCAAGAAGGCCACAGGAACGTTCGTGGGGATGCAAGGAAAAGACACGTGCGCCTTTTCCATGAACTTTGTGACGCCTGCTCGTCTCTCTCAGCCTCCCTGGCAGTAGGTGTGGCCACAACGGGAACTGTGTGCCGTGCCCCCGTGGAATGTGGATGAAAGTGGAGCATGCCACTTCTAGCCCCGGATTTAGAGAAGAGTCAGCCTGTCTCCTCCATGTGCTCTCTGTCCTTCTACCAGCTACATGTCAGAGACTAGGAGGCCCTGGAGATGGCAGGAGCCCAAAGAGCCGGGTCCCTGAGTCACCCCACAGAGAGGGGGCCACCCGGGGAGTAAAACCACCCTCCCTGGTCTGTGCTACACAATCCGGAAATGAGCTTCTATTGTGTGTGAGGCATGATACATGTGTGGCTCGAGTTATCACAATACTTGAGTCGACTTTCACGCATCCAGTGTCACAGCCAAGATTTGTACCCAAGGAGCTTGTGCCCGGAGCCCAGGCTTTTAGCTACGATGCATCTGTCAGAAAGATGCGGTTTTTAAATGCAAAGCTGACCCTGCAAAGCTGACCCTTTCAGGCTCCTACTGAAAAAAAAAATCTGAAAAGGCTTCCTCATGACTTACAGAACAAAGTTCAGACTCCTTAATGGGCTCTGATGCCTTCATTCATCTTTCAGCTTCGTCTCCCATTTCAACCCTCCATGTATTTCCATGCCTTCGCAGATTTCCCTGTGTCTCTCCTGCCCTCAGCTTGGTGTGCCTCTCCTCACAGTTGTTGAAGTCCTAGTTGTGCTCTGAAGCCCCGCTCCAGTTTACCTTTCTCCATGCAGCCAACCCCTTGGCCTCTCTCAGGACTTTATGGTGTTTTCTCCCTCAGTATGTGGAAGGTTACATGGGCAATAATGCCCATGTTGGTGACATTAACAACAGTAGGAATTGCCACATAAGGAGCCTTGCTGGGAGTGGAGTGGGGTGGGGGTGGGGGATCATAACCGCTAAACAATTGTCTGCTAACCGAAAGGTTGATGGTTTGAAGCCACTCAGAGGACCTTCAGGAGAGAGACTTGCCCATCTGGTCCCAGCAAGAGTACTGTTGAGAAAGCCCCAGGGGGCATTTCAATTTGGTCTTGCTATGAGTCAGAATGGATTTGACACCTCACAATAACAACAGAGTACTATGTGGAAATCATGGGGTTAAGTGCTTTACATCGATCAACTCACTGAGTTCCCATGCCCGCACCATCAGTGCCTCCACTTTACAGCTAAAGAACAGAGATGCTGAGGGAGGTCACTTGGCTGGGTTTCTGCGTCTGGGACTGAAGGCCAGGCAGTTGGGCTCTGGGGTGTGTGTGTGTGTGTGTGTGTGTGTGTGATCAGTGGACTTGACATCTTCCCCAGGAAGCATGTTGACCTCAGGAAGCAGGGGGTTCATGTGTGGACCCCACAGTCCAGGCACAGCCCCCTTATGTGAATGCTCAATGTCAAAGAGGATCACGAGAGCCCTACTATGCAAAGGCCTCCTTTGACCTTGGCCGCTGGTCACTTCAGGGCACTTCAGACTTGGCGCCTTAGACTGACTTACAATGTATTGGCAGCGTCTTGATGGCTGCTGGAAAGTGCGTCTCCCCTCCATCTCCCCCCACCCTGCCCTGGCACAAGTATCAGTTTGATTCCTTTCTTGGAGTCTGGTTTATGATGCCCTAACCTTCACCTGGAAAAGGTATCCATGGCTTTATAATCTATTATCTTTCATAGCCCAGGATCCACCAGAAGCCTAGGAAGAGTTAATGACTCTGTCTGCTGATCCTGGGAGCTGGACACAGACTGGAAGGGCTGAGGTTAAAGAGAAACCATTCCCAACTCCAGCCAGAGCTCCATCTGGAAGCTGCAGCTGTCTAGGGCTAATCCTCCCCTTCATCTGCTCAGATGTATCCAGCCAAACCCAATCAAAACTGATGCAAAGCCCATGCAATCGGGGAAAGTAGCTGAGAAGGGAAGCCAAGCCCCAATCGACTCAGGGACTCACCCCAGTGCTCTCCCTTCCCGCT
>PVJH01012388.1:0-64647 GCA_004026705.1 Nesogale talazaci
TGCTACAAAGGAAAGCCTTCTTGCCTGTAGTAAAAGAGCCGATATTGCTGAGAACCAGGTCCAAAGTCTCATTATGCGAGTGGCTGAATTACAACGTCAGCTGAACGGCAGATCTAGAGCAGTGTCGGAAGCCAAAGTGAGGGCTTTGATAGGAAAAAATTGGGACCCTGAAACTTGGGATGGGAATATATGGGCTGACGATCCAGAAGAGGAGGATATTATGCCACCATTAGAAACAAGTGAACCAGCCCAGTCAATAGATTTGCCCCACCCAGCTGAAGATAGTAGTCTATTATCAACTAAAAAACCTACGCCTGAG
This sequence comes from Nesogale talazaci, assembly GCA_004026705.1. Lineage (NCBI taxonomy): Eukaryota > Metazoa > Chordata > Mammalia > Afrosoricida > Tenrecidae > Nesogale > Nesogale talazaci. Next base: position 320 of record PVJH01012388.1, read on the forward strand.
CAGATCAAACAACCAACTCAAAGTGAAATGCCGGGTGGGGCTGCATCTCTGCCATTGCCCAAGGGACTTACAAAATAGTACTGAGATCACCCAGGAAACACGCTCACCATTGATAGTTTCTGCTAGACCTATAACTAAAATTAAGGCAAGGAAAGCTCCTAAGGGTGAGACCGAGGTGATTACTCAGGAAGAAGTACCCTATACTCACAAGGAACTGCTCGAGCTTTCAAATACGTACAAGCAAAAGCCTGGGGAGTATCCCTGGGAATGGTTACTAAGGGTGTGGGATACTGGTGCAAGAAATGTAATGTTAGATCAGTCTGAGTTTCTGGATATGGGACTTCTAAGCACAGACACTTCTTTCAGTGTCTCAGCAAGAGAGGCTAAGAAAGGAACCAACTCATTTGGCTGGTTCACTGAGGCATGGGCTGCCAGATGGCCTAGATTAGACCAACTTGAAGTGCCTGACCTACCCTGGTACACTGTAGAAGAAGGCATCCAAAAGCTGAGAGAAATTGGTATGGTGGAATGGATCTATCAGGATAGTCCCATAGACCCCATAAGGGGGTGTCCTGAGGACTCCAGTGAGTTGCACTGAGCAACCTGTATTGTCTTATAGTTAACTTTTTCTCTTTTTATCTTATATACCTTTCTCAATATATAAATATATAAAAATAATTACTAGTGTCCTGAATTTTATTTCTCTAAGAGAACCCTGCCTGACACAAGTGGTGTCTTTATTAAGAACTATGACCCCAGGCTTTGATGCGTGTGCGCACACTCTCTCGTGTCCTACGGCCCTGTGGACGCCGGAAATGTGAACCCAATGGCTGCCATCTTGGCCTTGTGGGTTTCTCATGCGGGCGCAAAGTCTTGTGTCTTTAAAAAAAAAAGAATCATTAATATGTTTTATCCATTCATTTAACGAATTTTTATCAATTAATAAAAATTGTATGTCCCCTTGTGACGAAACATGAGGTTTCATATTCGTTATCAAATATCCACCTAGTATGTCTAGGCTTATTCCAAGTAGAATTACTGAAATGTCATTATTTCCTCGATTATTAAAAATCCAAATTGGGAGAATTAAGCTACTTATTTTGGCATTTATTTGTTTATTCTCTGTGTAGCAGCCTCCTTGAATTGTGATCCCTAAAGGATAAACTGGATCCTTTTTTGATGAGTTATAAAATGTCACTACCATGTTTGAGCAGGTAACAAATAAAGGCTAGTGGTCAGAGTTAGTTTAAGGAGTCCCCTGGGTGGCACAAACAATTAAATGCTCCACCCCTAGCACAGAGGTTGGTGGTTCAAAGCTAGGCATAGGTTTCTAGAGAGGCAGGCGCAGGCATCGACTTCTAAACCCCCTGGAGCAGTACTCACCACACAACAGAGCACCGTCACACAGAAGTAACTCAGTGACCACTGCTAAGGACCGAGAGAGAAAAGTTTATATGTAATGCAAATTCCTTTTACTCATGCATTGTATTTGGTAAATTATAATAAATGAATTCATTTAAGGAACAATGGAATAGATACATGTCTATTTGTTTTAATGTTGAAATCTCAGTAATTGGGTTTAGTTTAAGAAAGATAAAATTAAACTTGGGTTAATGAAATGTACAATGAAAGAAAAACAATAGAAGTGTGGCTTAATTTTATTTCTCAAAATCCCTTAGTTACACCTTACACTTAATATTTGTCTGGGACTGAAATCCTTTATGAACCTTGCTTCAATAGTAAACTAACTGAAAGGCCTTTATTTTTCTCCGAAGCATGGAAATGTAGACCATGGTCAATATAGAAAAAAGAATCACAGTGTTCTTCATAAGAGATTAGTGTCTGCATTAGTTACTGCTAATGTCGTGACATTTGAAATGATATTGTAGAGACATGATGAACAATGGAGCATAATGAATGGCAATTGAAATAGGAAGTGAAATGTCTTTGGTAGGAACAGGAAAGAAACTGATTTCAATGCACAAATGAGTTTGTTTTTAATGTATGCTCTATAATTCTTGCATCACTTTTTAAGCTTTAACAATCGAATTTATTTAGTGCTTTCCTTACAAAATCCTATTTTATATATTGAATGGAATTTTTTCAGAAAATGCAAGTGTTTATTTTTCTTAAATGGCTGGTAACATTAAGTACAGATCAAGTAATTGAATTTCTAGAAGTCTATATCTTTGTTTATTTAATTTTTGAAATTAGAAAATTTAAAGAATGAAAACTCTTGACTCACTGCTATGGAGCCTGTCCCTACTCCTGATGGCCCCACAGGGCAGGGCAGAGCTGCCCCTGGGAGTGTCCAAGACTGTAATCCGAACCGGAGGAGAAGATCTTGTTTTGCTCCTGCAGAGTCGCTGGTGGTTTTGAACTGCAGACTTGTAAGTAGCCCAGCATGTAACCGCTGTGCCACGGGCCTCTCTCCCTAAAGAATAAACCTCAAAACTCGAACTCTGCCATTGGGTAAATTCCAACTCACAGTGTCCCCAATGAACAGGGTAGAACCACTGCTGTAGCTTTCTGAAATGAACCCTTTACTTGAATAGAAAGGCTCATCTTTTTTCCTGCTAACCCACTGGTGATTTCAACTACTCCTGAGCCCGTGATTAGTATTTCAGGTTTGTTAAGATCTTTATCACCCTGGCATCCCACCCCACCCCCAAACAAAACAAAACAAAACTCACTGCCATTGAGTTGACACCAGCCCATAGCGACGCTACAGGACAGGGCAGAACTACCCCTGTGAGTTCTGAGACTAACTGTTTACAGAAGTACAAGCTCTGTCTTTCTTCTGAACAGCAGTTGGGATGCTTAAACTGCTGATCTTGTATTTACCTGCGCAACAGGTAACCACTATGTTACCAGTTCCCTCTTTTTAAGGCCTACACAAGATTATAATGGATCTACAAAATTGTACATAAAATCCATTAATTAGTATCATGAATACAATTCTGCACTTTAAAGCTAATTCGATTATATGGTGCCCTGGTGGTAACACTTGCTTTAACTCAGCTGTTCTCAATCTGTGGGCCGCGACTTCTTTGGGGGGGCAAACAACCCTTTCACTGGAGTCACCTGATTCATAGCAGTAGCAAAATTACAGTTATGAAGTAGCAACGACAATAATTTTATGGTTGGGGGTAGGGTCACCACAACATGAGGAATTGTGTTAAATGATCGTGACATTAAGAAAATTGAGAACCATTGCTTTAACTGGACCTAAAATATGATACTCATTTTTGGCTATTAGACTTCCATTTCGTTTTTCAAGTCACAGCTCACCCCTAGTGTGCCTTCATTGTAAAGGCAGACACCTAACACCAAAGATTCAGAACCTGTCTCCCTGTGGGTCACACATTTCAGAATGGAATTCTCATATTGATCTTTGTTTTAAGTTTATTTTCTTGTTTTCTCTGTGGTAATCAGGGCTTACGTGTTTTCCCTTCCAGATTCTAATAAAGTTCCAACTATTAGGAGACTCACTTACTTAGTTTGGATTTCATGAATTGAATCCTATGTTATATATAGGTGCACAGGCAGTTCTCTCTTGCCTTTATGTTTTGATTGTGATATATATATGTATACTCATGTAATATTTAGCCATTAAATGTATATATATGTGTGTGTGTTTATGTGTTCCTTAAAAATAACTATAAAAAGGCATTTTCCCACTTAACTGATAAAGGAATCATGAGTAGGTAAGTAGATTGTTTCTGGCCACAAGAATGAGCATTCTTAGAACCATACCCTATGTGTCAGTCTGGGTAAACTAGAGAAACAAATTCATAGACACATATGGATGTAAGGGTAAGGTTTATATATAAGAGGAATGGGACATTGAGAAAGCATCCCAGCCCAGTCCAGTTCAAAGTCCTAAGTCCGACATTAGCCCATATGCCCGATACTAGTCTTTAAAGTTTCCTTCTGACTCATGAAGTCACAGGTCATTGGGTGCAGAATCCCGGCACCGGCAGGGGTCTCCCCATGGCTCCTCGCTTCCAGGGCTCAGGGTTCATCAACAGATCCAGCGGTGGTAGAAGCAACTCAGCACTGGCAGGACTCTCCACATGGTTTCTCCAGCTCTGGTTCCATCAGGATAAGGCCATGTGGCTTCTTGGGCTCTTCAAGCTCATCGATGCTGCCGTCTTGTCTTGTGTAGTTCATCGTCATAGAGAATGACTCCCAACAACTAGGGAGATGGCCTCTCTTCTCCACGAGTGAAATATTGTGAGATTTTCCAGAAGTCTCAGGAGAAAGCCATGCCCACACAGAAGCCTCATTGGCTACTCAATGGCTATCTCCAGATTAACAGGCTAGACTCCACCCCTACATCCCAGTCATGAAATTGGCATAACAAATACATGACTGCCACAGATGCCATGGCTAAAATTTTTGACAAAACCCCCTACACGCAAGCCCGCCATTCTGATCCCAAGTGAAGAGCTGGAAAAGGGGAAGAGTTGAAGCAACTGAGATTCAAAACGAAAGCAGCTTGACATGAAGCAGGAGTAGGAAATGGTGTGCAGAGTAAAACCTAATGTTATTGTCAAAGACAGAGAAACAGAAATCTTCCAAGGATTGCAACAAGGGGTATGGTGTAGGTATTTAACTCTGTTCAGAAGCGGCAAAAGCGCGTTGATGGTAAGTGAAAGAAGCTGGAGGTGCTATTAGAAAACCTGTTAAGTTTATATGAACTGCATCTAAGAAAGATGTCATCTGTATTAGAGGTATGGATGGAAGTGCGAAGACTCAAATGAACTGATGTAAAATCAGAAACTTCAGGATGGGCACATCCATAAAAGACTGGGACCAGGAGAGTGAGGGGTCACGTGGCAGCTCACTAGCCCTGCAGGTGAAACTGACCCTTGAAGTTATGGATGGCAGAACATTTGGAATCATTCATCCTAGAAAAAATGTCATGTTCTGAAAGATGAGAACTTGTAAGAATACCTTTTATTAGGAAACCTAAAGGCTTTTTAAAAAAATCAACTTTAGTTATTGCCCTTTTACACATTAAACTTTGTTAAAATTTTAAAAACAAAAATGCAATGAGTCCTGTGTAAACTCATCTCATGTGCTTCTCAGTAGAATTATAATTGGAGTTTGCTCACTATCAGGACCTCTGTAGAAAAATTGTTGGTTTCTGTAAATGCTAAGATATTACTTCCCCATAATGAATGTCAAATTGTAGCAAGGTCACTAGGTTTAGTTGTTACTTTGCGCATAATAAAAAAACCTACTGATTTATATTTGTGGAATTTGCTTTTGATTCACCAAATGAAAGCCAAATTTTTGAGCATTTTTATGTGATATTTTGTCTTCAAATTAAATGTGAGCTTAGAAGGTCTGTTAAAGTTAAAATATTGTAGTTAAGTTTTATATTTAATTTCATGTTTTATAAATAGCTAAGTGCAAAAATGCTTTTGGAATAGTTAAGTGTACTTTATATATTCACTGTGAATGATAGTGTTAGTATTGGCACAAAGATATGCATATGAATCCTTTGTTAATTATATCTTATTCTTTCTAAGAGAGTGCTTTACATGTTGAAATAACATATTTCTTCATTTCATATGCAACTATAAATTAAGCTAGAGTAGCTAGGGGAAATGTTTGTTGGCTCATAATTAGGTGATATAGAATGCTTTATTTTAAAATAACAATAGTATATAGTTTTATTTTGTAGGAATGTTAAAGGATTATAGACTTTTTCAAAAATTCATAAAATTTAACCTACACGATCTTCAATTTTCAAAATTCATTAAGTCAGACTTGAAATTTGTTTGACTTGTACTAAACAACTATAGAAGACCAAAGCCTAAAGTCAACTATTGTGTGAGCCAAAGCCTTAAAATGTGTAATTAAATTTGCATTGGAATACAAATATCTTTCTTTTTAGAAAACTTCTTCAATTCAACATAACCAGCATGTATTGTGCATTGTGCTATGGGAGTGTAGATAAGATTTGGCGGGTGTAGGTGGGGGGAATCAACTACGAAGCGATTGCTGTAACACTGAGAGTTAATAAGGTTTGAACCACAACAATGATGGGGTTTGTGTGGGGGAGTCCAAGTGAAAGATATTTTGACATTAGGATTGATGGATAGCTGCATGTGCGGATCGAGGGCACAAGAATCATTTAAGATAATGTAAAAGCTTTTAACTTTGGCACTGGGTGAGTGATGAAGCCATTAAAGATAGGAAATAGAACAAAAAGGTTCCAACAAATGAGAACATTCCATTCCATTCTTGAACCTTTTGAATTGGAGACATCTGTAGGACATTCATGTAGAAGTGGATATAAAATATTTCTATGTCCTTGTGAAAATCTTTAGTATAAGACAACTGTTATTTTCATTTATTTTCAAGTACAGTCCTTGAGACTGTACTAAGTGATAATAATAGTGACCTTTCTCCTAGCCTCTGGAACACAGTTAACCTCACAATTTATCACATAATTACATTTTATCTTATATTGTATTCTACATGTTCGAACTCACTGTTATCTCACCCTTTGATTATAATCATTGGCTCTGGGATGAATATGCTGTGCTGTAGAAGTCCTCCAGGGGGCCTCAGTGATCACGCACTTCTAAGGCAGGCGTGTAGAAGAATTTCTCCTTGGGCCTGTTAGGTAGGTGATGCTGTTGAATTAAGTGCATTGAGGGATTTTTTTCATACATCTATTCCCTAAAAACGGAGTGCCTGCTGTATGTAAGGTATTGTTGCTTTTCAGGTGGGCTGGCAGTTGTGTGTTACTTTGTTTCTAGAACTAGCTAAAACAACAGAAATCTTACAAGACTTTCTTTCCCTTTACAAAGATTTGCCGGTTGTTTTATAAATAAGAATCACTTTTTGATTTCTTGAGAGTTTAAGATTATTTTTTCATGTGGTAAAAGATATCTAAGGAGTGATGAAAGTGAACAAATGAAAATGAAGTGAGTGTTAAATATCTCAAAATGTTATCATACATTTATCTCTGTTATAAGGGATCTTTGATCTAATTTTGGCAGTCAGTCTCCCTAATGCTTTTCTTAATGGCGATCTTAGCTGATTGCACTTATTGTTCAATGGACTGGCTATCTGCACCCTCGGAAATCCGAAGGAGCACCCCTTCTCTGTCCTAGAGTCTCTGTGTTGGGAGTGTGCTGGTGGCTGGGTAGTTACTGCATGCCCAGCTGTGAAGCAACAAACCCCCTGTGGCTAGTGGATTTGATTTCTGATTTGGTACTTAGCTGCATGGACCCTTGCTGGTGCCATGGGCCAAACACTGGCTTGTTGTGGACTACTGTGAGTTCAGTAATGCAAGCATACCACCTGTTCCCAGGAATATAAGTGAGACTGGCTGTTCCCGCAAAATTTAGTCATGGAAACTTTAAGAAGTTGTGCCCTCTTCTTTATAGGCTAGCTATGAGCCAGAATCGACTTGATGGCAGTGAGTTTGATTTTGGGTTTGGGTATTTAGCTGCTGTGACATAATAATCAAATGTGGGAATCAAGATGATGGTATAAGGGCCAACCGCTTTAGCTTGCATGCTTTTCCACTTGGTTTCTTTTGGCACCTAGATAAATTATAGTCTCTCAGTTTCTTCCTCTGGAAAATGGGGATAAGAATACAATATAACTGACTCATAGACTTATGTTAAACGTAAAGTACTTGGCATATAACTTTTGTGCAACAGATGTTAGTGATCTTTCTTTCAATACTCTTGAGTTAATTCTGATCCATACTGACTCTATAAACCAGAATAGAACTGCCCCTGTGAGTTTCTAAGCCTATAAATCTTTTATGGAAGGAGAAAACTCAACTTTCTCCTGGGATGGGCGGGTGATTTTGAACTTCTGACCTTGTTGTGGTTAGTAGCCCAACTGGTAATCCATGGCTTTTTAAATGTTAATGAGAGAAGTGATGAATTACTGCCTACAGGGACAGTACTCTGTCTTCTTTAAAATGTTATATAATACACTAGTAAAATTGGAATTTTTATTTTCACTTCTTACATGTAAATAGGGTAATTCTTTTTTATTTTAAAATTCTATTATGCATTTCTTTCCTTTGAGAATTTCACAATCATGCATATGTATATAAGATTTTTCTAATTTGTATAGTTATCACTGGTATGGGGAAGAACAAGGAAAGATCCTTGAAGACATTCTTTCATAAGAAATCTGAGATCTTATACTTCAAAAAAATAACTAACAAGTGTAAATGTAGCATATTAATACAAAGAACTCCTGTCTCTCCTTTTGATGCCTCATGCTGAATTATCCTCTCAGAATCCGGAGGTGTCTGAATTGGGAGGTTTGGGTTAAGTCATTTTTGTGGAACGCTGATATAAAAAGTTGAGTCAATAAAGAAAACAAGTACAGGATGCAATAAAACAGATGAGGGACTTCCAGTAGAGGGAGATGTTGGCCAAAAAATCATACAATGGCCAGCAATTAAAAAAAATTTTTTTTAATCAAACTTTCTTGTATAAAAAAATCTAACTAACTTGGAAATAACTAAGTATAAGTTCAGTTACATTATGATTGCCTGTTTACCCAATTGAAAACCCAACCTCATTACATGAGGACCTACAGAAATGCCATCTCCAAATGCCATCACCACATCCCTTTTCTCACGGACTATTGTCAAGCTGGGAGTGAAGACAAGCGCACTGGCACTTGTCTCTCAGTGTATCTAAAAATAGCCTGTAATGACACTTACAGGCTAGCTCACTTGAAAACAGAGAAAGTCCTGCAGCTATATTTCCATAATTCAAAAAGATTTTTTTCACAGATTTCTAGACTATCTGAACAAACTGACATAAATTACTGAACTGAATTGAAGTACTACCCACCCTTTTATATATAGTGATTGCTAAGAAGATAATGTCTCTGTAATTTAAACCTCTAAATTTTTTAGATTACTAAGAGAGCTTTAATTTTAAAGTCAACATTTAATTCAGATTACATTTTAATTTTTCCAACCATTTTTCTTTAGCATAGTTAAATTGATTATAACCTTTACTTTTCCAACAGAAACATCACATTTCTTTCTATTGGCAACATTGTCCAATAACTGACTACTGTAATGGTCCCTCTGCAAGTTGAGATTTAATACGCTTATTCTATCACACTCTAAGAAATTGCTGCCCTGCAACTTGGGGATGTTGAGACTGCCCTTAAACCTGAGAGTCTCACTTAATAGTTGAGTGAGTGTTTCCCTCTGTAGCATGCCTAAATATTTTGATGTAGATTTTATTATTTTTGGCGATATTAGTAAATTTGGTTTGCCAGATGTCTAAAGAACTTTATATAATATGTTAACTGTATCATAAATAAATTCACGAAAAAGTTTTGTAATTTAAATCTTAGGTTCAATGAGAAAAAAAGTTACCATTCATTGACAATTGTAGTAAACATCACCAGCACCACGAACAACAACTAAATAGATTAAAAAACCAAACTCATTGCCCTGACTTTAATTCCCACTAATAGCACTTTGTGTTGCTGAGCGTCTTCATTGGATCTTCTTGGCTGTACTCTTTATGAAAGTACATCAGCAAGCTTGTTTAGCATTGTCTGAGGGCAGATTTGAACTACCAGTCTTTAGGTTTTTGTTTGCTTCAACTAGGACCTTAAACTAGTAGAGATTATTTTAAACATATAGTTTGACTTAGAATTCCACAAATACTTGTCAGTTTTCTTGCTTTTCATTTTTCTTAGGAAACATCTTTTTTGTTGTCTAAATAGATTTTTATATATCAATAAGTAAATGGAGGGCCAGTCAATCTAGGGTAGATGCCACAATATGGTTTCCTGCTGAAACCTAAACGCTTCCCTAGATTGAGACATTCTTTCACGAGGTGAACTTTTTACTAAATTCATTTAAGCACTAGATACTAGAGATTAATTTTTGAGTTTTAAAGACTTTATTGTTTTCTCCACCAAAAGACTATCTTTGCTACTATAGACAAGTGAGGATAGCTCTTTTAGGAAGGAATGGAGATCATTACAAACAAACAAACTCACTGCCATCGAGGTAATTCTGACCCTATAAGACAGGGTAGAAATTTCCCTTTGGGTTTCCTAGACTTAAAACCTTTGTGACAGTATGTATCACACCTCATCCTTCCATGAAGCCACTGTTGGTTTTGATCCCCTGACCTTGTGTTTAGCAGCTCAGTTCATAGCTCACTGTATCATCAGAGCTCCATAAACAGAGCTGAGAAAACCATATGAAGAAGTTCTGTTCTATACTGTGAAATTTGCATGAATCAAAATAGACTCAACATGAATCAGAATAGACTCAACAGCAATAGGTTTGGCTTTTGGTTTAAAGAAATTAGCATGCTTTTAAAAAGACCATATAAAGATGTTATTGTGCAAATGAAAAGCAAACCATCAGTCTGCTATGTGTGTCTTTTAGAGTAGACCAGATTACCCTGCAATAATAAGCCAAAAATCTTAGCGATGAAAAACACAACAAAGAAAGTTTAATTTTCGCTGAGCCCCGGTGGCGTAGTGGTTGTGCGCGGGACTGCGGCTCTCTGGGATGGAGGTTCAATTCCTGCTTCACAGGAGCAAAGGCTGGGCCTCCTACTCCCACCACCAGAGGGCAGTGGTGCCCCAAAACAAAATTTAATTTTCACATAGGCTGAATGTCCAGGAGGGTGCTTGTCTTATTCATTAAAGCTACAGAAGGTTCCATCTGGACTCATCCTTCTGTAATTAAAGAGCTGGGAAGTGAAAGAGCAATTAGTTTTCTGATACTTTAAAACTGTATACATGAAAATGGCACCATTTGATTATAAATATGTAGCCATACTTGAGTTCAACAGGATGTAAGATCTCAGAAAGAGGAGACTGGATCTATGTTATCCGTAAGATAGTCTACTATAAATGAATGAGCATTTGGAACTTCAATAATTATTATACATAGACTGCGTAGTTTAAAATGGACGGGGGGTGGGGGGGGAGTGCTGTTTTCACTAGATTATATAATCTAATGTTTCTTAGAATTTATATTAACAATGTATTGAATATTTTTTTATCTCCACACACAGGAGTTCTAATTGGTCAAATGAGCAGGAATTTTGTGATAACATTAATACCACTGAGGTTATGGCTGTTCCACTTAGAGTGTGGAAGAAAGTTTGCAATTGTGTGAGCTGATTTCATTTAAACTGAATTCAGCCACAGTACCTTTTAGCAAGATTTGATAACCTCTTCTTTTTAGAAAAAGGGAGAGAAGTAAGTTGTAATTGGGATTTAGAGTATACAATTTTATAAAATAAAAGAGGAAATAGAGCACTAAAAAATTGAATAGTTTTAATAACAAATATAATTAAGATCTTGAGAGTGATAATTGCCAAATTTCAGCTATGTCGGTAGTATATTTTGTTAGGAAATCAGTGTTATCTGTTTTTTTTAATATCATATAGATTACATATCAATTTACTAATAATCTTTTTCTATCTTTTTTTTTTTTTAGGTATTTCTGATTTCTCTAAAATATTTTGTGAAACTTCCCAGAAGCTGGTGAATGTGGAACTATTTGCTCTGGCTGCACAGTATTATTCTCTACAAAACTTGGGAATATGCACTCCTTTAGAACAGTTGCTTACAGTCCTTCAAAGAAAACAAAAACAGAGAATTGGTATGTGTGTGTTTCATATGTTGTTCTTGATACTTAGCACTCCAGCATACTCTTTTTTTTCCAACATACTCTTCATTCAATATTAAAATTTATATCCTGAAACCTCAAAGTAACTTGTGCCTCGATAATTATAGTTATAATTATAAAACTCCCCTATTTTTGTCTTCGCTAGCTATTGTTAATCCTTGCATCAGGTTGTTTTTGTTTTCCAAACAGATTACAGTGATGACTATGGATTCAGATTGTTGTATTCATTTTAGCTGCCGTGGTGAGGACTCTTACCGATGCGCTAGAGGACAGTGTCGGGCAGGAGCGGTCACAGAGGGTCTGGGAGTGACCAATGTATCAGGAGACGGGGATCGTACCAACCAGAAACAAATAGCAAGAGAAGTGGGGGCTATGGCAAATAAAAATGAGCATATAGCCACATGGTAGGAGAAAACTATTAATAATATATTAAGTGTAACTGGATTAAATAATCCAATTAAAAAGTAGAGATTAAAGGATGTATTTTTAAAAAATACTACTCACTGCTGAGTCAAGAAAACATTTTTAAAATTAAAGAATTTCAGATTATCTTTGGTATTGTGTTTTATCAAACTCAAAACTGTCATATTTACTTATATCATTTAAATCTCATTATTTCTGCACTTCATTATTTTTAAAAATTCCCCAAATTACAAGACGAGTACAATGATAATTCTCATACATATGGTTTAGTACATGGACACATACAGGAATTTTACATCAGTACAGTACTGTTATTTAATCAACAGACCATAATTTCTTTAATTAAAAATATATATTCTGACTGAGCCCCAGTGGTGTAAGTGGTTGAGTGTGGGACTGCAGCCCGCAGACTTCGCAGTTCAAATCCAGTGGCGGTTCTCAGGAGCAGCGCTGGGTAGCTCCCACAACCACCAGAGAGCAGTGATGCCCCCCCCCCCAAAAAAAAACAAACAAACAAAAATTTATATATTCCTTCTAACATTTTTTTTCTTTGTACACAAGGCACGTGACATTTGATTGTCATGTTTCTTTAAAGTCTTTTAATATAAAATAGTTCGTCAAACTTCTTTCTTTTACATAATACTGATATAGTTAAGATATATAACAAAGTTTGCCCGTTGATTTTTTTGTTTGTTTTTCATTCATTTAATTGGGAGCTCTTGCAGATATATCATTCCATATTTCTATCAAGAAGTATTGTACTATTGCTACCACAATCCATTTCAAAACATTTTCTTTCATCTTGAACTCCTTACTATCTTGCCCTACTGTTTTTGTGTGATCAGATTCAGGTTACCCATTTCTGATAGGAGTACTAACGTGAGGCATCATTTTCAGGTGTTGAATCAGTAAGCACATGTAAGTGACTGTCCCTCAATGTTGACGACCCCAAGTTTGCTCACTTAGTGTAAAGAAGGGTCCACTGGGCTTCTCCATTGTAAAGGGGTCTTTTCACCTTTGAGCCCTAGTCTTCATTGTTTTGATCTCTTTAATCATTTTAAACCATTCTATTTTTATAGTTAGTTCACTCCTGGTGGCGGTTCAGGGGAGGGACATCAGGTTTAATGGATCATGGTTCTTAGTAAGGACATCTTGGCCCATGGATAAGTTCACCAGCAACATTAGTAAGGGCTGTAATCTGCTAGTCCCCTGACAGAAAGACAAAATGCAGCACTTTATTCTCAACTCTTTCTGACTAGCAATAGCTCACGTACCCTCTGCATGGCCCATATCCTTCCCCATGAAATGGAAATGAAGTGCTCCCCATCCGTCTATTTATAAAGCGTGGGCATCAGGCTGGGCAAGGCTGTTCTACTTCTGACAGAAATAGACAGTAAGACCACTGCTTTCAGTAGATTGTGTGATACATACCCCTACAAGAAAGACAGAGTTTACTTAACTATGTAGGGGGTACATGCTTGCTATAGGTGACTGTGGAGTAAAAGTATCCCCCATCTTAGAGCATGTCAGCATACTGGTTTGCTGCATTATTACGCACTGGAAAGATGGCATTGAGCACATTCTGGAATTCAACTATCCTGGCAAAGACCATGCCTGGCTTACAGTGTGAGCAAGAGGTGATCATAACGGTGCTGACTGCCATCTACAGAACGGAATGATTGCCACTTCTCTCTGGAAAGACTTTACTGAAACTCAGTACCCTAGCGCAGGGTTTTAGGGCTAATCTAGCATAAGAGCCTGTTGCATTTGACATCAAAGCCCTACATTGCTACTCTGCACCCTCCACCCCCTGAAGTGCCTAGTTCAATGAGTAAGGCAAGCTTCGCATAACAGTTTGCCTCTTAAGCAAAGAGCACTGGTGGTAAAGTGTCCCCCTTAAAGAAGTTACTCCAAGTATTCTATATTCTCCTCTAAGCCTGTTTCTGACCTGGACCTACTCCTGAAGAAAAGACCAGGCACCTAGAGCTCCAGTTTATTCTACCATCCTTTTTTCTTCTCTTAGTATTGTTTTATACTATAAAGCAGTGGTTCTCCATTTGTGGGTCTTATATGATAAAGTTTCAGACTGTTGTTTTATAATATAAAGCAGCAGTTCTCATCCTGTGGGTCATGACCCCTTTGGGGCGGGAACAATCCTTTCACAGGTGTCGCCTAAACCTGTCAGAAAACACATATTTCTAATGGTCAGAGGAACCAAGATACTGCTCCTCTATCCATCTCCAGGCAGGTCCACCCACATGAAGATGTGCTCCCCTACAAGTCCCCACCAAATTTTATTTATTTGTAATTAGAAATAAATATTTCACAATATATAATGATGTTTTGTTTTTGTGCTTTATCACTGTGTTCAGTTTGTAAAAATGAAAGCACATCCTACATATCAGATATTTACATTATGATTCATCCCAGTAACAAGACTATAGTTAGAAAGTAGCAATGAAAATAATTTTATTGTTGGAGGTCACCACAACATAAGAAACTGTATTAAAGGGTCGCAGCATTAGGAAGGTTGAGAACCACTGTTCTATAGTACCACCTTCTGGACTGCCTCTTTGATTCTTTGACTGGTACCTGGCGATGTAGGAGTGCTGGAGGGGGAGAACCATGCTGTGATAATCAGAATAATGGTCCCCTAAGACAGCCATGTGAGCACTCTACTAGGAACTCATGAATCGTTATATTGCATGGCAAGAAGTAAGGTTGCTGGTGGAATTCAGGTCTCTAATCAGCCAACTTTAACATGAGAAAATTGTCCTTAGGTTAGTCAAATGTATTCAATATCATAAAAGATAAGCAGGAAAAAGTAGAAGAGTCAGAGTCTGTGATGCAGTGTAAGGAAGATTTACTACTCCTTGCTCTTTTTGAAGGTGGGAGGAGTCCATAAGCCTAGGAAGAAGGCAGTCTGTAGAACAAGGCTGCTCACACTTTTTCAGCATGTGAGCTACATATAAAATGATCAAGTCAAAATGTCCTACCCACTCCAAAAATGCAAAACATATCTTAATTTATTTATTACATTTGTTTTGAAATGCATCAAAAATCCTTTATATGTGCAATGTATGCTTATGCACCTTGCATAACCATATGAGTATATAATGCACAACACAACACAATTAACTGTGTACATTTTTATCATTACCTGAGCTTCCTCTGATGTCCTGCACTGAGTGGAATGAGAGAGACCAGTGGTGTCACACAGAGGTATTTTAAGCTATGCTTATAACATGGAAGCTCACTGCCATAACTACAGAAAAAAATCTGAATATATGTGAGCCTAGGATATTTAAACCCATGTTTTTTGAGGGTCAACTCTAAAAATAAATTCATTGTTGTTTTTAGCCAGTAAGTTTGTGGTAATGTTAGATCTCTCAGGAGAGAGATATCTCAGTCCTTGGCTCCGAGTGAGAAAGAATTCATACCGAAGCCTGGTTTGTGAACCAAGTGAGTTGTATGAAAGTTAGAAGTTTCATGTGTACACAGGTAACTCAGGGTCCCTCACCCCCATCTGCCTGCCTGCCTGCTCAGGAAAGTCATGTGGTCAGTTCTGGGCTCCTGCCTTTTTAATTCTTCAGCAGGGAGGCATGGTTGACAACCGTGGTTGGCCCCATTGGCTGAATTAAATTCACCTGGCCTAGGTGGGCCACTCCAGGTGCAGCACCCACCCAAGTGTACCTCCCGCTCCAGGTTGGAAGCCTGAACCTCTGAACATGTGTAATGCACGCACCAGTCCCCAAACTATGCTGCCTAACAGTAATGTGTTACATCAGCAATAGCAAATTAGAAGCTAACCTATTTCAAAGTTCTGAAGAAAGAAAAATTATCTGTGTCAAAGAATGCCAAACAAAAGAAAGAAAAGAAATTTTAAAATACATTGTAAATGCAAAAATCACAAGAGAATTATAAAAAAACAGCCAGAACAATAGCAAAGAAGAGTATCGAAAAAGAAATGCAGTAGACGTCTCAGCAGCTACAATGACAGCCACTTCTTTAGTGTGCTGAAAATAATGATCAAAATCATCATTCAGATATAAAGGTAAAATGATGATTGCAGACAAAGCCAAGGAGAGTGCACTTCTCAAAAATCTCGGCTGGAAGAAATCTCCATGAAGAATGAATGGGCTTGGCATGACTATCACACGCAATAAAGCTGTGCCAAAGATCATCCTACCACATTTGCAGCAGTCCATGAACTGCCAGAGCGGCCAGAGTTTCAGACTGGATAAAGCAGAGGAAATAAGGGATATCTTTGCTGCTGTAAGATAAAGCTTGTTTGAAAGCAGAGAATGCTGAAGAAGTAGATACTTGAGTTTTATTGAATATGTAAAGGCAGTTAACAGTGTAGGTCATAAAACAAAATCACCACATGGACATCTTTATGAAGAACGAATTAGAGAGCACCATTGTGCTCATGAGGAACTTGTTCCTGGATCCAGAGGCAGTTGTGCGAATGGAACAAGGTAATACTGCATGGTTTAAAATCGGGAAAGGTGTGTG
The DNA here is from genome assembly GCA_004026705.1 of Nesogale talazaci. NCBI lineage: Eukaryota > Metazoa > Chordata > Mammalia > Afrosoricida > Tenrecidae > Nesogale > Nesogale talazaci. Next base: position 16,938 of record PVJH01012388.1, read on the forward strand.
ATGGCTGTATCCGCTCACCATACTTAATCAAACTATATGCTGAACAATAATCAGAGAAGGTAGCTTCTATGAAGAATAACGGGGCATCAAGATGGAAGAAAAGCTTGTTAACGATCCTGTGATATGCAAATGACACAGGCATTGAAATCTAGGTGAATTTGAAGCACTTGTTCATAAATAACTGACTGCAGCCCTCAGTCTGGATTACAACTCAATGTAAAGGGGAAAAACTCACCAAAACAGGACTAAGAGAAAATATCGTGATAAAAGGAGAAAAGATTGAAGTCGTTAAGAATTTTGTCTTGCTTGGATCTATTATCGATTCTCAAGGAAGCAGCAATTAAGAAATTAAATGACACATTACATTGGATAAATCTGTACTGTGAGACCTCTTCCAAAGTGTTGGAAAACAAAGGTGTTACTTTGAGGACTGGGGTGTGCCTAACCCAAACTGGTATTTTCATTCTCCTCATGCAATTGAAATATTGAATGTCACCTAACAGCCACAAGTTGTATTCTTGTACATAAAAATCTGAATTGACTGCTTTGAAAATGATGACAACATATATACAAATGCTCTTGATACAATTGATGTATGAATTGTTATAAGAGCTTTAAGAACCCCCAGTAAATGGGGCTGAGCCCCACCCAGTGGCCTAAGTGGTTGGGTGTGGGACTGCGGCCCGCGGGCTTAGCGGTTCAAATCCAGCAGCGGCTCTCAGGAGCAGCGCTGGGCAGCTCCCACGACCACCAGAGGGCAGTGATACCCAAAAAAGAACCCCCAATAAAATGATTTATAAAAAGAAAAAAAGAAGAATGGATTTTAGGATTTAAAAGTCAACAATAAAGTTTTACATATATTTTGTTTTCTATCAATATATAGATATGATTTTGTATAAAGGAGAACTTATTTTCCTATTCAATTTAATTAATTTTTCCATTTGAAAATATTTTAATAGAGTAAGTGAAGCATTGTGGTTTATTTAGGGTGAACATATGCATGTAAATGTCATATATTTATGTGAAAATATAATGTGACTGGACTGCTTAGGTTACTATCACCATGTTTACTTTTATATTTTACTTTTAATATAGGAAATTGAGCTCTAACATTTTCAAGAAAGATGTTGCATTTTTAATATAGTACTAGTGTAAAATAGCGAGGAATTTGCCCGTCTGTGTCACATATTGTGTAGTGCAAACGTATAGCCAACATTAACAAGTAGTGTTCATGATGCTATCTTTTCAAGAACTGCATGAAATGTGTTTTACTTCTGTGTGTAACAGATAGTGATGATTAAAATAGAATCTAATCTAAATTCCTGAGTATAGAAGTATAAATAGTGGTTTTATCATCCCAGATTCCAAAACCGTTGTTTTCACAGAGCAACAATTGCAGCCCTCTCATATTCATTTGGCAATACCCCAAGGTGTTTTGATTGTTACATTTTGGAAGATGCCTGATGGAAAGAGAACACATGTGCTGCTAAACAGGCCCCAGGGCATAGGGCAGTTCCCACAACAAGGAAAGGGTTCTTCCCCAAATGTCTGTAATGCTCCTATTCAAAATTAGCAACAGGCTGGATTATGATTCTATTTGTGTTCAAGCACTCACTCTTTGTTTATGTGTAAGAGATATATTTGAAATACTGAAAATTATATAAAGGGGGAAATATTTTCTCTTATGTTCCTTTTCCCCCAGTTTTATTCAATTAAATGATTTTTTAAATCAGGGGCTTCAACAGCTATTATTACAATCCATACATCCATCCATTGTGTCAAGCACATCTGACACTTAGTGGCACTTAGGTTGCCACTATTTTCAAATATTTCCTTTCCACGCGTCCTTGGTATCAGGACAAGTAAATTTTCATAATATTTCCCCAATGTGAAAACCACCACCTAGATCAAGAAATAACAACGTTAGTTACATACCACAAACTCCTGTCTCCTCTCACCACACCTCCTACCCCAAGGCAAACATTTTCTGACTCATGACCACAGGGGTGTTCTGCGTGTTTTAAACTTTATAGTGCATCTTGCTTTGTGTCTGGTTTCTTTTCTTTCCGCGTAAGCGTTAGTGTTATCATGTGTAGCAGTTACATTTAAATATTTGAGTTTTCGTTTGGGGATGAGTATATTAAGGATGTTGCGTAACACAGGCCAGTCCCAGGAGAAGGTCGTCATGCTTGGTGAAATCGAAGAGCAGCACAAAAGAGGAGGGCCCTAGACAGGATGGGTCGGCACAAGGGCTGCATCAACGCGCTCACACACAGGAACAATTGTGAGGATGGTGCAGGGCAGGCATTGTTTCCTTCTGGCGTACATTGATGACACCGAGCAACAACATTACCCAGTTATTTGGTGAGAGTTTCAGAGACTTGAGTAGAAGAGTCACATATACGCCATATACACTCAAATATAAGCCTGTATATCAGCTGTAGCACCCAGTTTTACCACAAAAACTACATTAAAGATGTGTGGAAATACACATACACACATTCACATTTCTTTCTGAGTCACCAACTGGGCTTCACCTTTAGAGGGCCCTATTGAGAAGGGAAGGGTGTGTGTGTGGGCGCGGGGCGGGTAACCAATCACAATAATTGACATGGCCCCCTCTCAGGGAACCAGACAGCAGAAAAGTGGGTGAAAGGAGGCAGTGTTCTGTTTAAGACATGAAAAAAGATTATAATTTATAAACAAGGGTATGTGGGGGCTTGATACCAAGGACTCAAGTAGAAAGAAAATGCTTTGAAAAAGATGATGACAGACACACACACACACACACACACACACATTACACATGTACACACACACACACAAGATGATGACAACATGTACATGTGAGTTTGACACAGTGGATAAATGTATGAATTGTGGGCTGAGCCCCAGTGGCATAGTGGTTGTTCACGAGACTGCGGCCCACTGGAGGTTCAATTCCAGCTCCACAGGAGCAAAGGCTGGGCTTCCTACTCCTACTCCCAGAGGGCAGTAATGCCAAAAAATAAAAGACAAATGCTTTAAAAAAAAAAAAAAGTATGAATTGTGACAAGTGCTGTAAGAGCCCCCAGAAAAATAAAAACTAAAATAAAAAAAATTTATTGTTTCTACCACTGCAGTGTTTAAATACTCCCTTTACTCCACTTCCTTATTAATACTTCATTATTAATACTTAATAATTATTAAACTCCTTTTACTCCACTTCCTTATTAATACTTCATTCGGCCAGACTTTTCATTTAGCCATTCTGGTGGGTGTATCATATTATCCTCCTTGATTAAATTCTCATATTGTTAAGGAAGGACTGGGTGCATTTGGAGACCTGGTCCTCTACTATCAGGCCATTTGTATGTAAATTATAGCATGTGTACAATGGGAAATGCAGTACTTGCTAAGTTGTTGAGAATGTTTTATAGCTGCACTGTCCAGTACAGTGAAACCTAAGGACTTAGAGTTGTAAGTGTTTTAAAATGTGTATCTCAGGAACTTAATGTAATTTTATTTAAATTGGGTCATTTGTTTAAACATTTTGTCTATTGAGTATTCTTTTTCATATTAATATGTTGGCATTTTCTGTCTTGTTTATTCCTGGATACAAATTTTATGTACATATACATCTTGCAGCCATTTTCTCTCACGCTGTTGGTCACCTTTTCTCTGTCTTGATATTTTTCATACAAAACATTTTTTTACAATTTAGCAGTTGTTTTCTTAATGGCTAATTCCTTTTGTGCCAAGAAAATATTTCAGTCATTTCATTGTTCTCTGGGTATCAATATTTTAGGTTTGGTTTTATCCATAAGAGTAAAACTAATAGGAATCTATTACCCAGCTACAACAGTAAATTGTTTATATTATTTTCATATACAGTTATAATAAACATGCACATCAATGGATCACTTGAATTAGATCTTGCTTCTTTATTCACAGTATCTTAGTTTTGTTTTCTTTTGGTTAGGTGAAAATGTGAAGCCAGAAGAGTTTATGAATATGAAAAAATCTCATGAAGTCCATATAATGTCAGAGCTGATCAACAGTATTGCTGATTTTTGTGGAATTCAGCAGGTAAGAGTACATATATATATATATTTTTTTTTCAATTGATCACACTCATGCTACTTTGTGGCTCATTCAATTTTTATTTTCTGCTACCACTCAGGAGGCTTTAAAATGTTAGTAACTAACAACTGCAGTCAGACTCTTCAGATCCTTTGGGCTATGCTCTCATTTTTCAACATTGTGTAATAATTATAATTCTCTCAAAAAAAACAGTATCATTTTTTTGTGAAAATTTTTACCCTTTTTTGAAATGTAAAAAGTAATCCTATTTTGATATATTGTAACTTCAACTTGAGACAATGTTACAAAGATGACATTTGTTATTGTCAGGATCTGGGTTACCAACTTGTGATCTGGAAACCTGTTTCATTATAGTAACACGAAGAAATTCTGTTTTAGAACTTGGGCTTTTCCATAGTCGAAATTACAGTATACTCCTGTATTAAAAATAGTTCTGTGAGAAATAGTGAAGTCTGAAAATAGGCATTATTAAAAATGTGATTGCCCGTGTTGGCCTATAAGAATAGTAAATCATTTTCCTTATAGTTATAATGAAAGCTGTGAGAGCAAAGGAGGATTTTCACTTGTGCAGTTTTTATTAGGCTTTTGCATCTTTCCCATGAATTCTTCCAAATGATAGCAAGTTTTAAAGCGATTGCTACGTAGGAATCAGAAGAAAACCTAATGTCGAAGTTACCAGTCTTTTCTTCGGTGTCCCGTACCTGAGACGTTTTTGTCACACTTACCCTGATAGTGATTCTTGTGCTAGCTTTCTAAACATTTTTCAGGTGACTCTTAAATGATAGTTTACTTAGCTTTAAAGTGGGTGTAACAAAATTGGTAATTAAAGGCATTGATTGATAACAGCAGACCCACTAGAGATCCTAGAGAGAATACTTGGAAAATTGACAGGCAGATAAACTAGACAGATCTGTTCATGGATGACGTGAACCAGGTAATAGGATGGGAGAAAAGTTAGACCGGGGAGGCTGGTCTAAGTGAGGTAGAACACCTCAGATGTGTGTAGACTCCCAGGGAAAAAAAATCTAATCATTTGAGAATGTTTGGAGGGAGAACATAAATGCCAATGGGTTTTTTATTATAACTGACATTTTGTTTCTGGGGAATAATCTACACTATGGCAACAGGAAAAGCAATAGACACCATATGTATCTGTAAATTGGGTGAATCTTGAGTTCAACTGGGTGATTGAACACAGATTACTGACCTGCTTTCAACTCCAGTGTGATTCATTGAAGACTGGAATAGAATGGGGCCTCCTAAGTCCAAGGAAATTAGTCAGGCAGGTATGTGCAGTGTTGGAAGCCATATTTGGAAAATATAGAGAGGTCCAAAGTATTATGTATACTCATGGAAATAAAATTCTTTTCTTATAGTATTTGGGATTAATAAGTATATCAAGTCACTCCATAGTTTAATCATGTCCAGTAGAATTGTACAATTGCTACTACAGTTTCCAAACCTACTTTCTCTGTAGGGACCCCTTGACTTCATCAGCCCTTCACCCCACCACCACCTCTGTGTACCCTTCTCCCTAGCCACCTTATTCCACTTGCTGACTTACAGGTTCATTTTCAATAAGGATCCCTCTAAAATTAATTTCATAGATTTTTCTCTTATCACAAATAAGATGGTATTTATATTACCAATGTGGAAGATTCAAGTTAGACACCACATGTTAAGTCCCAAGTGGAAAATAGTCTCTTATTGAAGGAATTGTGAGCCTCTTTCTACTGGCAAAATAATATAGACTAGCTAGTTTAAGGAACAAGTAGATATTTATAAAGTCTACTTGTCACTGTGTGCTGGGCTTTGGGAAGACAAAAGGAATGATTATGTACTAACCCCCTCCCTGGAGCAAGGGTCTGTGGATACTTGAGATGGAGGGGTCAATCTTGTCCTTCACAGCAATTTAAATTTAAAAATGATCCAAGAGCCATAAATACATTTTTACAAATGAAATCACCAGTATCTGAATCTGTCCTTTAACTTTTTATTGTACTTCAGAGCCACAGGGCTCTTGAGCCAAAGTGTACAACCCCTGCACTAGACAAAGTAAACATTAACCTTAAGCACACCTGCAAAAAGTGAGGTTACTTTTAGACAAGGAAACTCCTGGAAAAAGTCAAGTCTAGGGTGATGGAAAACTATGCAAGTGGTTGCTATCACTCACTGACAGCAGAAATACATATAAATTCTCTCTGGAGATAAACCCCTGAATGTAGGTCTCCAGATTAACAGATAATTAGATTAGCAAAATTTTTACTCTATAAACCAAGATTTTGAACCCCATCAGGAACGAATGATCGTGGATGTTAAGTCCACAGGGACAGCTGATTTCATTCCCAACGATGATGTTCTTGATTTCTCCACACCTTTGTTGTAGTTAAGAAGCCCTGGTGGCATTCCTGGGTAGGACTGCAAGCCTGCAAAATTGGTGGTTTAAATTCCCACAGTGCTCTGAGAGAGCGCACATGCTGTCTGTTCCCGTGACGATTGACATTGCCTATGAAAGCAAGGCCTATTTTTTTTATCCGCCGCCCCCCCCCCACCCCGCGCCCCAACCCCCAAGCAAGGCCTATTTTATGGCCTTGCTGAAAGTTGAAATCAACTCAATGGCAGTGGGTTTAATTTCTTTTCTTTTGTCTTTTTTGATTATAGTGAAGGAACCCTTGTAGCACTGTGGGTAAGCATCGGGCTGCTCACCACAAGGTCAGCGGTTCAAACCCTCTAGCAGGGCAGACTCGAGGCAGTCTGTTCCCAAGAAGATTTACAGTCTCTGACCTAAAGGGTCACTCTGAGTTGGAATTGACTTGTATGACAGTAGGCTTTTTGGTTATAGGTGGTGTTGTTGTGATTTGTTTCAGAAATCGCCACCTACTGATTGACATCATTTGATGGCCACATATGTACAAATTAGTTTTAAAAGAGGAGTTATTAGAAGATAGGTCATAGAGGCAAAGAGGGATTTTGCTGAGGAGAGTGTCTTTAAGTAGATTTCTTTCTGCTGTGTCGAGCATACATTGGCAGGTAGTAAGGAGGTGGGACCAGGGCCACTGTTGATCAGGCAATTATAGTTACCAGGCCTATGATTGAGTTAGTTTAAAGGGCTCTGGCAAGGGGTCAGATAATTCATGAACCTGGTATTTGTACTTATTTAGATGTTACCTAACATAGTAGGTTGTATATTAGATCTTTAAGGTTTTCCTGTGAGGTGTTTTATAGTTTTACCTTATAGGTGTTCATTTATTTTATTAAATGTGGGATAAATTATTTAGCTTTATATAAAATAAGTGGCGTTTATCCTTGATCCATGAAATTAATCCTTGGAGTAATTGGAGCACTTTGGTCTCCAACTTCCAAATCACTCTGTGAGGTTTTGTGAGGGCTTGTCAGATCAAATACTCAGTGGGGTTGGGGGCAGCACTACCAAAGTGTTCAAATTGTGCAATGCTGACTTTATGCAGTAGTTTTATTCATATTTTAGTTTCTTCCTTAGAAATTTTCTCTAGAAATGATCATGTCATCTACAAATAAAGACATTTTTATACCTTTCTTCCATATTTATCATTTTACTTCTTTTTCTTGTCTTGCTACATTGGGACATCCAGAAAATGTACAAATGGGCTGGCAAAAGCTGTTTTTAAATAGCAACTAAAGTACAACCAAAAATCAAGTATAACAAGCTATATTTTATGCAAAATGTTTGTTTATTTGTACTATAAAAATATAGAGTGCTTTCTTTCAATATCTGATTAAATGTTTTTAATTTTTTTTGTTATTTCCTAACTTTAGATAATTGACCTTGGTTCCGGTAAAGGCTACTTGAGCTCCTTTTTGTCCTTGAATTACGGCTTAAGAGTTTATGGAATTGATTCCTCAACCATCAGTACTCATGGAGCTAAGGAGAGAAATAGGAAATTGAGGAAACACTGGAGAGTTTATCACACTCGATCAAGATTGGATGTCAATGGACGGCCGTTAAAAATGACAAAAGAAAGAAAAGTGCAAAATGAAATTGAACATAAAGCACATATTGAGGAAGAGTACAACATAAATGCTATAAATCCAGAAGAGATGTCTCCCCCAGGTTTTTCACCAGATTTCTCAGACCCTGTAATTTCTAAAACCAGAAAGCAAATGGGAAACCCACATGCTAAGCCACCACAAGAAGAAAATTGGTGTTTTGAAAATGTTTTTCCTTTTACAGATTCTTTGCCTATTAATGCAGTGGAGCCTACTTCTTCATCTGGAATATCCAACAGAGATGTTTCTGAAGCAAAGAAAGAAAGAAGAAAAGGAACTTCAAAGTCAAATGAATCAAATATATATTCACCATTAACTTCTTTAATCACTGCAGATTCAGAGCTATGTGACATCATACAAGATCTTGAGGTGATTTAACTTCTGAATTCCTAAATATGATTTACAAAAATGCCTGGGGCGTGCTGTCAATTAGGTACTGGGTTGATCACTTACAAAGTCAGTGCTTCAATAAGGTTTTCTGCTCCTGTAAAGATTTATAATCTTAGAAACCCTTTATTGAGTGGCTACCAGTTGGAATCAACTTGATGTTTATAGATTATATAACCTAATGTTATCTTTATCATAAAGACCAAGAATATAAAACCATTGCCAGGCTTTCATGAAAATCTCAGCAACTAAAATATGATAGGGGCACATTCCAGAATAGCTTTTCCTCCACTTATTTCAATCCTATGTCAAACAGAAGGAAGGTAGTAAGTTAAATTGTCATCGTGTAGCAAGGCATTGCCAACATTCTAACTCAAGAAAACTCTTCATTTAAATATGATATGAAGAAGTATCTAAGGAAAACGTGTGTTAATGTAATCATGTTAGCCCATGATTACAAAATATACAATTTCTTTATGTGAGAAGAAATTTCTTTAAAGCCTTTATTTTTTTCTAAGTTACAAATATGCCAAGTTCTTTCATCGAGAGATAGTGTGTACAAAGACAACATAGTATGTTTAAACAGTATTATAGAAGGAACTTCTTGTGAACATTTAGCCTAACTTTCTAAACAAACAAACGCTGTAATTTTCTACTTTTGGTCAAATATTTCATGTCTTTTTCAAGGAAATAAATGAAAGATGCCAGTGTCCTTGGTAAGCCCAATCCCTCATTTGGCAGTTGACCAATGTTAGACCATTTTTATAATGATAACTTTTATTTTTTTCCTGGGAATTTTTGGATTTCACTGATGGACTCCATTGTTGTTCTGATACATGAAAAGAGTGATTAGGGCAGGGTTTCCTTAACGTTCTCCTAGGGTTGCACAACCCCCACTACTTTATCCTAAATTAAAAATAGGCACTATTTTACTGCTTATCTTACTGCTTTCATTATTGTATTTTTCCAGTTTTCAAATCCCTTATTAATACAAGGGGGTTTCAAAAAGTTCAAGGGAAAATTCCATTATCTTTCAATCTGACTTACATTAACATTTGGAAGCCCCCTCATATGGATCAAAAATATCTTCAAACTTTTATTATAATAATTTACCTTTTAGGGGGCAGGGAATCCATTATAATGTAGTACAAGAAGGTTTTTTTGGTTTCTATAAGGAATCAATAATTTATTAAGTAAAATTAAAGAACATATCCTACATGTATACAGATGAAATTCCTTTTATAATCTTTTGCTATTCGAAAAATATGGTGATTGCATATTTTTGCAATCTACTCTGCTACCTTGTCCCTGGGTAGTTCAAATGGCAAAAGTCTAGTACTAAGCAATTGGTTGGACCCACTTAGACGCTCCTAGAAAGAAAGACCTGGTGATCCACATTCTAAAGGTCCCAACCATGAAAAGCCATGGAGTGAGGTTCCACTCTGTTGGCAAGTACTCCTTCGAAACGGGTTTGGTTGTGGTTTTCTGTTACCGAGGAAGAGCTAAGCTAAGTTTCGGGCAAGATTTCTCTATCTATTGTTCTGCTCCCCTTAGTTAGCAGTAAGCCTTTTTAAATATGTTCACTTTTCACATCTAAATAAAACTTAGCCAAATACATAATCATCAAGAAAAGTAAAGTTGATAGCTCTTTAAAAATTGTTTTAAAAAGAATGATATTTGAAACCAATGCGTGTTCTATCAGTTTGAAATAATCTCTGAGTAGTTTTTCTTTAGAGAAGTAGGATTTTAGGCCTGTTATAGGACTAGGTTATATGAACTGAACAAAAATTATAGCAAAGTCTTAAATAATATTAAAATGAAACAATTGTACTTTTTCCAAATATAACTGTAAAATGTACTATCTCTTAAAATAATGCTTCTGTTCTTTTGGATTTGTGATTTATTATGAGAGGTAGGATAGGAAATTTTTGACTTAGTTTTATCTGTCATAGATTGCACTAAGTCGTTTATGCATGTTAACTTATTTAATCCTACAACAACCCCTTGAAGTGAAGTAATATTACAATCTTCATTTTACAAATGAAAAAATGAAGGCAATTAAAATAAAGATAAGCTTACCTAAATCATTTAATGAATAATTGGAATTTAGCCCTAGTTTAAATTTAGTTTCCTAATATAGTACTCATAGCAATTATACTCACTTAAATAACAGTTCTTTGTTATTTCTTTTAAAATTAACCTTTTTTTTCAATATTTTACTTGTACCTCTACAATTTTCAGTTGTATTGCAAAGAATTTGCTTGATGAATAATACTTTAGATAGCACTTTGAGTTATGGTGGCCTTGAATATTAATTCATACTGACAATAATAGAAAAAAATCCTTCCCCAATCCAATATGTTTAACAAGAAATACTAATTTGGAAATAACCATAATTATGTGCTTAGTACATGTATTATGCTAGTAATATGAATTTTGAAATCATTGGAACTGTTTAAAAAGTTTATGGACCGCTGTTTTAGAAAATTTTTTTCTTTCTTATACTCAGTGTTATTAGCTCACTAATTACCCAAGAATTTTGTTTTCTGTAGAGGTATAATCCACACTGAAGACCATAGCCCGTTAACTGCAACAGTAAATGTTATAAGACCTTTGTCCTTTCAGTAAGCAAGGTCACTGTGCCAAATATTCCAGGTTGCTGAAGAGTCTTTCTCCAATCCGAGGCCACACTCTTCACGTAGCTCAGCTTTTCAGATGATTTACTTCCTTAGCATTCCTTAGATTAAATAAGTGTCTTGAAAAGATATGATCTTTACACACACCTTTCCCTATTTTAAGGCATTATTATTTTGCTTTGTTCAAGTAACTGCCTCATAGAAGGCCCACGTAAATACAATTAAATTTCTATTCATCAAAATGATGTCCATAATTTGTTATGACAGAAGAACACATTTTCATAGTTTATCATATGCTGTACATCTTTCTGGTGTTCTCTGCTTTTAGTCAAGATCTGTATGCGGTCAGCATTGATAGCATCTTTTTTTTTTTTTAGCATTGATAGCATCTTCATCTGACTTGAATTATCTGATAGTTTCCTTCAGTACTCTGCTAACACCACTTTTTAAATCTTTAACAAAATTTTACTTACATGTGATGCTAATAACATTGTTAAATAATTTCTGTAACCTTTTGGATCACATTTCCCTGGAATGTACACAATTTTAGATCTCCAATTGGTTGACTGCCTTCCAAATTTCTGGGCATAAGACAAGTTAGAGCTTCAAAATCACATGCATTTGTTGAGGCATCTCAATTGTTAATCTGCCAATTCCTGGAACCTGCTTTTCCCACAAATTTTCAGTACAACTTTAATTGTTTTTCCCTTCTGAATTATCAAGTATTGATAATACGCCATCTCCTGATATGGTTGAATGTTAACTTTTTTTTTTTAGCAGTGATTGCGCATTCCTTCCAGCTTTCCTTGATGCTACTATGTCACTCTATCTTTTGCCATTTTATACTCCTTGAAAATTGCAAATCTAGACATGAAATTTTTTCTCCTGTTCTCTCAGCTTAAGAAATTTTGGATGAATTCCTCCCTTTTGGATTTCTGACTCCAAGTCTTTGCACATTCCATTAGGAGCTGCCTCTAAATTCTCCTTGTTAGTTCTTTTATTTCATCATTTCTTCCATTCCTTTTGGTGCACAATTTCTTGAATTTCTATGATCATCAGTTTTGGTGGGTTTTGCTTTTTTAATATTTTTTCTAATAACCTTTTGCTTTCTTACATGCTATGTCCTTGATTATATCCCAGAACTTCCCTGGTCCTTACCCATTTGCATTCAGTGCATTAATTCTAATCTTGAGATGATATCTAAATTCAGAAGGGGACTTAAAGTTGTACTTTACACCTCATGGAATTGATTTTCTTCTGCTTCAACTTGAACTTGCATCAGAGTAATTGATGGTCTGTTTCACAGTTGGCTCCTCGCCTTGTTCAGAATGATGATGTTGAATGTCGCCATTGACTCTTGCCATTTGTGTGGTTGGAAATTGTATTTGAGATGAATAGGTTGTCAGTCTTTCAGAATTATATTATGCAATCCCCAGCATTAATGTGATCACTAAGATGGCCACTGAGATTGGCCTGAATATTGATGTTTCTTTTAAATTTTCACATTTCATTGGTCAATAATTATCAATTTATCTTAATTGCACTATTGGTGAATTTCAAATGGAAAATGTCGGTTAATATCTTTAGTGTTTTTCATTTTTGGCATTGGAATTGCTTCATAAATTTGAATGACTGCTATATTAATTGGTCTTTCTAATAAGAGTATTAGCCTATCTTTGGCATGGTTTTCTTCAAGAAGATCATGATTACTTATACATGTGTGTATGTGTGTGTGTGTGTGTGTGTGTGTGATGAATGATGCACCTTTTCAATTACTCATTCCTGACATCTTTAGACTATATGATTTTCCAACTTAAGATGGCCAATCTCAGTCCATTATATCTCACTGATGGCTGGGATATCAATCTTTATGCATTCCTTTCCATTTTTTTACTACTTCCAATTTCCCAAAACTTGTATGCCATCCATTCCGTATTCTGATACTAATGAATGTTTACAGATCTGTCTTTATAGTTACATTTGAGCTATATCAACAATGTAGGTCCCCAAAATTTTACTGCATCCGCTTCATAAAGGGCATCCCTTATTAGAATAGACAGCTTATCCCCAGATATATTTTGAATGCTCTTCCACTGATCTTCCCACCCATATCAGACAATTTTCTCCTGCTATCCATTCTTGGTTTTACTGGACTGTTTTCAAAGTAGATCACCAGTCCTTCTTCCCAGTCCATTGTTAGTATGGAAGCTGTCACCACTATGGGTGTCCCTACTGGTTATTGAAATACTGTAGCATAACTACAGGCACCACAACAATACACAAACCACCACAGGACATACAACAAGCAGATGAGTAGTGGTTGACCACTATGTTGACATATATAATTTGGTAATTTTTTAATGTTATCAATACCTCAGCTTTTGTGTTGTGTCCATTTTCACACAATGCAAATTTTCACGTAACACCTCATGTTTGAAACCTAACCAAGCTGATAAGTAAGGAATGTGTACATTAAATTCAACTTTGAAATAGGAAGTCATTTTGAGGGAGAAAATAAAAATCAATTTTTTTTTGTTTTTTTGTTTTTGGGGGGGGGCATTACTGCTCTCCGGTGGTGGGAGTAGGAGGCCCAGCCCCACTGCTAGAATTGAACCTCCGTCCCAGTGGGCCGCAGTCCCGTGCACAACCACTACGCCACCGGGGCTCAGCCCAAAATCAATGTTTTGATAGTGAATTTAATATTGGCTTATTTGAAGCAGTGAGAAAACTAAACTTTTTTATGTTAGACCAGAAATACCAACTTAGCACTACTTGTTTTTAGTGCTTTATCAGGTTTTGAGTCATATAGAATATAATGGATAATCTCTGTGCACATGAAATCAGTTAAGTACTTATTGGCATAAATGTGTCTCAAATCATTGGTGTGTCCTAGTAATAGAATTTACATTCAGTTGTTCCATCCAGGACTCTTGCTAGTTGAAGCAAATACTAGTTAAGAAAGAAATCAGGGGCTGAGCCCCGGTGGCGTAGTGGTTGTGCGCAGGACTGCGGCCCACTGGGACGGAGGTTCAATTCCAGCAGTGGGGCTGGGCCTCCTACTCCCACCACCGGAGAGCAGTGATGCCCTCTCCCCCCCCCCCAAAAAAAAAAGAAATCAGAAAATTCAAATAACCCAGAAACCCAAATCACAAGGAAACAATCCATTTAAATTTAAATTCCCATAATGAAATGAGGAACTTCAAAAAAAATCATGGATAAAATGAAATTGCAAGAAATAAAACATGTGAATTTTATTTCCCAACATAAGCAGCATCAGAGTGAGGATACTGGAATAATTCCAATACCTGCAATTAGTTCACCTCTAAGAAACTGACCGTGTAATCAGTCTTTTTTATATTAACTGAAGAAAATTGGGTGCTGTTTACAGAATTTTTAAGTTTCGGAAACAAACCAAAAAAGCACCTCACGAGTAAAATTGGGGCTGTAAATTGGATGCGTATGACTTTTTCATGCCACCTCACAAAATTGCCCTTATCTGATAAAAGGAATGGGAAAGAACATTGTCATGATAAAGGGCCCTGGTAAACCTTCCTAATCCCTTTTCTTCGATGCTTTGGCTTTCTCAAAGTACTCATCATGAACAGGTGTCATTCCTTGGCCCTCCAGAAAGTGAACAGGCGTTTAACCTGTCTTTAGCATCTCTCAGTGCCATTGAGTCCGCGCTGGCTCATATTGACCCCGGTGGCTTTTGAAGACTAACTGGTTAAGGGAGTAGAAAGCCCAGTCTTTTTCCTCCCGAGCTGCTGGTGGTTTCAAACTGCTGACCAAACAGCCTCAGCCCAGTGCGTAACCACTACACCACCAGGACTGTGCTCTCTTAGCAAAACCAAACAGACAAAGACAAGTAATCCGTTTTGTTTAATGTTGCTGTAACTCTTGCTCTTGACAGGTCTGGCCTTCCTTTGACTAGACCATTTCCACCTCTTGGCTGCCTTGCCCTTGTATCTGAGCGGGTGCAACAATGTCGGCATACAGCCAGCAGGAAGTTTGCTCAACCTAACTGTTGCATTGTGAAGTTAAATTGTGAAAGCTGGATCAACTGAGATGTGCACGCCATTGGCCATTGTTTCCGCTGGGAACCAGTGCTTTGGGGGCACACTTAGGACACAAACAAGATGAAATGTTTCCTCACAAATTGCTGTGGATGGTCTGCTGAGCTGAGTCTCAGCAACATCTCATCTCTTCTTGTGAAAACTGGTTTCTCGGAGGACATTGGACCCATAAACTTTATGTAACGCATCAGTGATAACCCAGTTTGTCCACGCAAGTATCAGCATAAATTTGATATTTGCTCTTCCAGTTCTAGCAGAATTCACATGGCTCTGACAGGGACTCTTTTCAAACAGATCGTTTAATCCTTTTCTTACCTGAAACTAGATCTTGCTCTGATGTGTCATAATAAGTTAATACGGATTTATTTTAATGAAAAAATTTTTTGAAATACATAAATGCAATTTCCATGAACTTTTTGAAGCCCACACATAGACAATTACAGACATTTTTCCCCAAATGAAATAAGTTATAATTATGAAAGTGAAACAAAGTGTTCTAGGAAGACTTTGATAATTATAAAAAGATACACATTCTAATGAGTGTTCATCTGAACTGTTTTTTAGCCTTCCTTTAAATTACTAAAATTCATGTTTTTCTCCTCTGCTCTAAAGGATTGCTTGATGGTCGGCTTACATACTTGTGGTGATCTTGCTCCGAACACCCTGCGCATATTTGCTTCTAAGAACGAAGTCCAGGGGGTCTGCAGTGTGGGCTGTTGCTATCACCTCCTCTCGGAAGAGTTTGAAAATCAGCAGAAAGGTACAGAGCGCCCACTGTCTGACAAGTTTTCGAGTGTCTTGATATAATGGTTGAGTGGCTGTTTGTCCATTTCACGTTTGTATCTCACCCTACGATACGATTTGAAACATGTTGTTTCAGAGTAGATAGTTTTCTATCATTGTTAGAAGCTTTCTTTTATTATTGTTTGATGATGGCTTTTGCAGTTTCCCAGGAGCCCTGATGCTACTGCATGTGAGACAGTTAACTACAAGGTTGGGGTTTCAAACTCTTCAGCTGCTCCATGGGTAAAGGATGAGGCTATCAGCTCCCATAAAGATTTACAAAATCCACATATAGTATCAATATGAGTCAGAATTGACTTAATTGCACTGGGTTTGGCTTTTGGTATTGATTTGTTGATGTCCAATATTAGGAGAGATTTCATCTCACCTACTTTAGACACATTTTTAGGAAGTCCTGAAGGCATTCTTAGGAAATCATGCTTAGTAAAGTAGTAACAACCATGACTAGTCCTTTTTCCAGGGACTAGTCTCTCGTTAACATGTCTAAAGTACTGTACATGGGATGTCTCTCCACACTTGTTTCAAGGAGTATTCTTATACTTCTTCCAAGACAAAAATTTGCCTTGTTTGCTGTTTTGGCAGTCCATGGGACTGTCAATTCATTTTTGACCATCTTATATGATGTCCAGCTTTCATATGCATATGAGGTGATTGAAAATACAATAGATTGGAACATTGTGTACCATCATTTTCAAAGTAATATTCTTGATTTTCAAGTGTGAGTTTGGAAAGCATAATATTTGACTGTAGTGTTGTTTTCTTCAACTAAACAGTTTAGTTTTAAAATGCAGTAATTTCCGTAAAGCAAATATATGAAGAAGGTTTTATCTGCATCATCTTACAACAGAATAATGTGTAGCGCAATCTATGAAGGATTGAAAATGTGTTCCTAGTGGGTAATATCTAAATTGTGACTTGAAAGATAACAGAAGTTAATCAAAGAAATGGGAAAAATGTAGATGAATACGCAAAGGAATGGAGTGATAGGGTATTTCAACTAAAGTTTTAATCCCTTTGCCTTTCTCTGTTTTTCACTATAACTGTCTTTTCTTCCTCATATCACTTTTTCCCCAAACAACACTAATGATAATTCTAATGTTTGATTCAATCATAGGAAAAAGCTAGAGAGACTGCAGTTTTCTTGTTTTGGTTTACCTCATTACCATTTCCCCCAGAATCTCTTCTTGGATCACACAATATATTTATTTAGTTCATTCATAAAATTATTGAGTTTTCTTGGGGAAAATTTGAATAAAATAATGCTAAATTTTCTTTTCCTGGAAGTTAAAGTCATTCAGTTAATTTTCAAGTATCTGGTCGTGGATCCAGCTTGAGTAAAGATAGTTTTGCCTTCTCCTCTTTGGAATGAAAATTGTCTTTGTTTGATTTCTTAGATTTAGACAAAAAGCTCGAAGTGTTTGTCAGAACAGTGATTGGCAGTTCAAATTGTCATTTCTCATTCCCATATAGACACAATCAATGCATGGAAATGTTTTCATGTCAAAAATCTCTTATCCAATGAGAATCACTTAGATTACAAGGAGACAAATCTCGGCTTATGTGGGGAATGCTGATGTTGTTAAGTGCTGTCAAGTTGGTTCCAATTCATGGCAATCCTGTGTGCAGCAGAATGAAACTCTGCTCGATTCCGCAGCATCCTCACAATTGCTATGTTTGAGCCCGTTGTTGCAACCACTGAGTCACTGAGGAGCTAACGCTTTGTCACCAGATGTATGTTTTTACAAAGCATGAGATCCTTTTCCAGGGTCCGGTGTCTCTTGATCGCATGTCAAAGTACTCAGCACTTCGTCTAGACATCCTCACTTCTAAGCGTTCTGGTTGTTCTCCTGCCAAGACAGGTTTTCTGGTGTCCTGGCAGTCCACGCCACTTTCAATGTTCCTCACCACCACCGTCGGTCTACTGCCTTCCTGACTCATTTCCCAAGTTTCTCATATAGATCAGGTGATTGAAAGTACCGTGGCTTGGGTCGGGTGCACTGTAGTCCTTAAACTGAACTCATTGAAATCATTGCTCTTTAACACTCCACAGAGGTCTTGTACAGCAGACTTTTCCAGTGCAAAACACTGTGTGATTTCTTTACTGGTATTTCCATGAGCATTCATTGTGGAGAAAGCTAAGCAGTGTAATCTTCATGTTACATGATTTTTTTCTGATGCATACCTTAAAAGAACCACAGGTTGGAAGCTCTGCTTGTCAAAAAGTAAAAACTTAGCTGGAGGAAACAAGATGGACATGATGAAATAGGTAGAGATGCATGCGTATCTTCAAATCTTCAGAGATCAAGAAAACAGTTGTACAGCCAAAAGATATGAGAAAGATGTAGAAAAAGAACTAGGTATACCAATGCAGCCTCACTTTTGCCTTAGCCCCAGATATTTTCTCATATCAAAAACAGAGGGGGAAAGATAGCATGCTTCCTTCTCCTTACCCCATCTCCATTTGTATTACTCTATCTTGGCTGTAATAAAAGAGAGAGATGCACCAGAACATGTAAACTTTTATAGCTGTGCTTCTCAATTTTGGCTGCTCAACTGTGAATCAAGTTTGACACATTTAGCATTCAGATACCTAGGACCTGAATTATAATTTTTAGGAGTGGGGTTTGAATATAAGTATTTGTAAAAAACTCCATAGATAATTCTGATGAACAGCTTTGGTTGCAAACAATGTTTTTGTCATGAATATGTTAAAAAACATACAGAATACTTTATGATTTACAAAAATATATTCAAGTTTATGTGATTTGAACCTTTCCCACTGCAAACACTTAGGTGGGCTCCACTCAGGTGAACATTGGAAGTTCCGAAACAAAAGTTGCACTCACAGGGACCCAGGAGGGCATATCAAAGTCCCATGTGTAGAGAACTAGAATAATTACTCCAAAGCAAAATCCTTGACGTTGAGAACAATATAAAATACCAAGGAAGCCAAAGATAAACACAGGAGGCCAGGAAACCAAATCACAAATTGGCAATGAAGTTAAAGGATAGAACTACACACCATTAGGAAAAACAAATAAAGGTGGTTATGAGTCAGAATCTACTGGTTATGAGTCAGAATCTACTTAAAGCCAATTAACTTAGTTCAGTTTTTATAGGGTATAGAGTTTGCATGCACAGGTTGCTGTATTGCCTGCCATGTAGGTAGTAGTAGATTTCATCAAGCCGTATTCTAAATGATCAACTGTGTCATACAGCACACCCTTTGTACCTTACACAGCTGCCCCTCACCTTTAATGGGTTTGTACAGCTTAGAATTGGGCCAATATCTCCTTTGGGCTAGAAATTTGTGTTATCAATTGTCCAGCATAATATAGAGAAAAATTCTAGTGTGTATGTTGCAGCTTCTGATGATGGTATGTACTTTTAATGATACTATGTAAACATTGTATGTTTCACATGAATATGTTTGCCTGTATGATATGGTAGACCAATAAAGGTGGTCTGTTTTGAATGTAAGTTTTCAAAACTCTCTGAACTGTTATGAGTGCCGAACATATGCCATATGTTTTAAAAACCGCTTTTAAATATTTATACATTATGAGCCAATGGTCCCTTGGAGAATAAGAAATAGAAGAAATAGTTTTATTGCGGTGCTTTATAGAGTATACACTTTCTCAAGCTTGACTAATGTTTCTCAGTACTTGGCTTTAATATTGATTATTGTTATCATTAATTTGAAATGCTTATTTGTACTATTTCTTCCCCTGGCAGTTGGGGAAGAATTTTTTTTTATAAATCTCAGTATGAATCAGCTGCTTTCCCATAACAGTAGTTACTTGCTGTAGGAAGCCCTATCATTTACTTACACATACTCCCACATCTCTGCCTGCTAACTGAACCAAGGTAATATGCATACACTAGGGATTGGGGGGATTGGGGCTTTAATTTAAGTGAATCTCAAGTCATATAAAAAAGCTATAGTAACTCTATTGATTGAGAGTGGATGAGTCACAATTATTACCAATGAGGCATCAGGGCAATCTCTTTTAAGGGACATCTAGAAATTTTTCTTATTAAAAATAGCACAAGAACATCAGTTTTCTTTTTCATTCCCTGCCTGTGGAGTTTGTCATCTGTATGACAACAGAGACAACAGCTGCCTGTTAGACTTTTTCAGCCTACCAGAGGTATCTGAATATTTAGCTATAATTTGTATACATATATTCTGTCAGGACTTTAATATGGAGAGGAGGTCAAGTAGATTTCAAGATAAAGCTGATGACTTTAAACCTTAAGAGAATTTGATAAATTACAGGGCAAATTCAAAGAAAATAAATAAGCCTCATCAAAATGAAAAAGAGGAAACTCATTAAATATTTAGTCAACACTAAAACAACAACACTAAAACAAACCCATGAACTAAATGAACTCTGCACAGAATAGTTTAAATTATGTAAAATAAACCAAGAGCACTACATACATGTAGACACATGTGCGCACACTCACAATGATAGTAATAAGTGCATAGCTTTTAGTAATTGTGCTGAATATAAATGGATTAAATTGCCAGTCGAGATAGAAACAGAATCAATAAGAAAACAGAGTCCATCAGCATGCTGTCTACAGAGATACCTCAGATTAATCTTGAACTGAAAAGTAGAGAGTAGGAGAAAATACATCATGCTAACAGAAATCAGCAAAAGAACAAAAGCTGTAATGCTAATTTTCTAATAAAATAGATGTTAAGACAAAATCCAGCATAAGATACAAAGAAGGGCATTATATAGGCACAGAGAGGTCATTGAATAAAAGATAAAGAAAATATAAATATCTAAGGACCCACGAAAGGACCTGTAGTAGTTCCATAATCTTGTGTATCAATTTGGGATTAAGAGTGAAAGGATGGAGTCTCGTTTGTCAATGGAATTGTTGCCAACGATGCCCCTCTGTGGGCATGGCCTTGTCCTGAGACTTGGGAAATCCTTATTTTCCTTCTTTGAGGCAGGCAGAACCTTCTCTCACTGCTCATTCCCGCAGAGACATAGCGGCTGACAAGACACATGAAACTACGCTAGTGCCTTGAGCGGGAGAAGCTACATGAAGACCCCTGCCAGCACGAGATGCTTACAACACTACCACCCACTGTCCTGTGATTTTCCTGCATTTGACATCATTCCATGTGTTTTGTGATTCAGAAGAGGGCTTCATACATTGGTGTCAGACATGGGCTAATATCGGATTTACAGACTTGATCTGGACTGAAATGTTTGTCAATATTCAATTAAGCTCTTCCTTATACACGTTTGAGTCTCCTTGGTTTGTTTCTCTAGTCTTCCCAGATTAACACAAAGTCTAAAAAATTATTGGTGAAACGTTTACAGTATTGAAGAGATATGGTAAAATAACAGTAAGAGACTAACACACTACTTTTTTTGGGGGGGGGTGGGGGGGTGGTGCATCATTGCTCTCTGGTGGTGGAAGTAGGAGGCCCAGCCTTGCTGCTGGATTTGAACCTCCAACCCAGTGGGCCACAGTCCCGCACACAACCACTACGCCACCGGGGCTCAGCCTAATACACTACTTTTAATGAAGACTAGAACAACTTGGAAAAAATACAAATCACAGAATAAATATATAGTACAGTTTACCTTACGGGAATATACAAAGCTCTATACCGCTGATTGCAAAGTATATATTCTTTTCTATTGCATGTTGAACATTCTCTAGAATAAAACATATGCTAGTGAATAAAGCAAACCTCAATAAATTAAAAATTTCCAAGATACTATGGAGAATCTTCTCAGATCCTCCTTAGGAAGATCAAGGGGGCAAAATTCAAGACATGGACATTGAATAGCGCTCTTCAAGCCATGATCTCTGTAACACCCACTAAAAGCCTTTATTTTCCCGATCGGGCTGAGTAAGAGAAGGTAGAAGAAAAGATAGATAGGATTCATTGTGATTGCCATTCTGCTGGCTATAAAATGAGAACTCGGATGTAAGAGGGGAATCTCACTCCCAGGAAGAAACAGGAGTGGAGTACATCCTCTAGAGCCAGTAAATCTCCTTTAGCCAAGAAGACACAATTGACATCAGAGGAGTGGCAGAAGAACAACAGCCACAGTACCAGGAGCCAGAACATAAGATAGAGCAGTAGACTTTTCAGCCCACAAAGCAAGTAAGTTGTGTGCTTGACAAAGAGGCTGGTCTCTGGGCACTTAACTCAGGGAGCTGGTTTTAGCAACCCACATAGGTCAAGCTGAGTGTCTTCAGGTTGAACGTGACAGCAGAATGGCTTGCCCATTGTTCATTTATTAGCAACCCTGAAAAGGACTTTGTAATAGGCCCCGATTGAACAGTCTATCATAAGCATTTTTATCTGAATTGTAACCTTTTCACTCTATAATCAAAACCATTGTCTTAGAGTTCAGTGTGGCCATTGCCATATATTTTAGAATCTAGATAAAAAGTAGAGACTGCTCTGAGAGACTTAGCAAGAAAAGCAGATAGTCTTCCTTAAGACAGAGTGGTCCTTTGGAAAAAAAAACTACTGGGTGATAAAATGAAAGTGAAATTAATGCAATTCTTTGAATCAAAGGATAATGAAAGCACAAAATCATGTAAGGCAGACTTAGTGATTGGGTGGAGACAGTGTCACCTGTAAGACCAGAGTGGCGTGCTTAGTCACTCTTTAGGCATGAAACTGAATTCACCCAGTGTTCGAGAACTCAAGTCTTTAAGAATTGGAGGGCAGCATTTACCCAAAGTCCAGATGATTAGGAAAGAAGGAGCAAAGGACACAAGAAACGTGGGAGAAGTGGGGTAAGAAAGCGTGCATTGAAGGAGTTGCAAGTAGATGAATTGAAATAAAGTACCCATATATGAATTGCTGAATATAAAACTGATGATCAGTGCTATAAACCTTATCTAATTCGCAAAACAAAAAAGTATGGGATTTTTTTGGGGGGGAATGGGGAGGAGTTGGTTTACAATAATTTATATATTCTGTCAAAATTTTGTGTCATCCAAGCTGAAGGATGAAAGACAGGCTACTTTCACTATAAGTTACTAGATCACATTAAGGATTACAAATACAGAAGCAGAAAGAACTGTAACCCTGGAGCACCACAGCAGGTGGTTTGATGAATCTTCTTCCCTGGTTTACTGTGAACCTTTAGTCGGAACAACTCATCAGGATTGTGCTTGGTCAACTCCTTCCCCATCTTCTTCCAGTCAAAGTCTAGGTGGTTCTTCTAGCTTTCTAATCCAGATTACAGATCTAAAGAGTCAACTATAACTGGCATACCTTTGAAAGCCTGCAGCCTACTTTCATATTTGCACCCAGTCTTAACGTGTCCTAGAATATGAAGGTGATTCTTTCAGAGATTTCTCCATTTACTTTTTTTCATTTGGTCATATCTTCCATTTCTGTATGGAACGTGTCAAGGGTCAATCCTGAGGCTAGTGTACATTAAAGATTGTTTAATGAACCAGGATGAACTTTAGATTCATTAAAGATTGTTTAATGAACCAGGATGAATTTTAAGGGAGAGATAGAGATATAGCAATCTTCTCTGACTTTGGGGTCAACTATAGGTTTAATTACTCTAAATTTATTTTACTTTCTAAAAGGTGTCTAAAGGCAAAAGAAAGAAATATGTTCCACATGTTATTTGAAAAAGTGACTACATACTATTTAAAAATAGACATTCTTATATTTTTAGATTTTCATATAGCCAGAATATTATAAGACAAATTGTTTTTACAGTATTCGCTGATTAATATTGAACAATTGTATAATATAGAAAATAATTACTCATTTTTGAGTTAGTAAAATCTCCAAGCCAAACTGAAGGCTATCACTTCAATTCTTTCTCACAGTAACCTTACAGAAAGGTCCCTGTGGGATCCCAAGACTACACTCCCTATGGGAGTAGAAAGCCTCATTTTTCTCCCAAGAAGCCGCTAGTTGTACTGAACTACTAACCTTGTGATTAGCAGCTCAGTGTGAAATATAGAATAACACAAGGATATTTTACTTAATAATGTCATTGCAACAATGCATACACATAATATCTTTTCAGTAGTGACCTGATGATATCTTCTACCTGATATAACGTGGATTTTCTTAAACAAATACTTATCTGATACATACTTTTAATTCCAGAAGCTTGAAGGACATGGATAAATATAGCTTTGTTTCTGTTTAGTAAATGAACCTATTGACTTCCATTCCAGCAGTGTGATAGAAAAGTTTTTCTGATGAACCCTTCTGCCACATTTTAACTTATATTCTCAAGTATAAGCCAATCCAAATATCAGCCAAGGCACCAAATTTTACTGCCAAAAGTATGTTACAAATGTGCTGGAAAACTCGACTTACCTAAGTTCTAACAAAATTATGTCATGTCTACTTTTAAAACCCTGCTAACTACAAAAATTAAGGGGGACCCCCCCACCATGGGTTAGGAAAAACAAAAACACAACATTTTGAAAGAAGAAGGAGAGATGAGTGGAATACAGTACCAAGGACTATAAGCCATAACAGCTTACTGTGTTGACTGGAAGCATATGTTGATCACACTGTGATACACAATTCTAAGTCTGTTCTATGAAGAAGCAAATTACTTTTTTGGAAGCATACTTGAATTTGGGACCTTTGAATTCTTTTTTTTTTGTTTGTTTTACAGATTGATTTCTACGTAGCAACTCAAAATTAAACACAACACACACACAGACACACAATGCAGCTGGCTTGGTATCATGGCAAATTCAGGATATATGTGTGTGTGTGTGTGTGTGTATTTATATATATTAAATATGTGTGTATATATATATGAAATGTGTATATTTCCTACCAGGAAAGCCGTCCCAGTTACAAGATAATCTTTTTTCTTCTTCCCAAATTCTTTGACTTTATTCCACCTTCTTTTCTTACTCATTTCTTCTCTCACTTAGCTACATCTTCTGTAGGCTGAGAGGAGGCACACAGGAGCACTAATTCTATAAAAGGAAGGAAGTCTTGTGATACTTTATTATCTGGCTCACAATAAATTCTGAGCTAATGTAAGGAAGGGAAAAAAAAGACTCATCTTTAAACTCTTTTCTCTTAATACCTAAGCCATGTCTGTTACATTGTATGATATATTTCTATGCAGACCACATAGTGTTCAATAATATAATAAATTATGAATGAAAACAAATTCAACACTTTGAAAACACTGAATGAAAAACAATGGTATTAGATATCTTGAGAAGAAATAATTAAGTTGCCATTAGTAGTTTAAAAATTTGAGTTCGAGGGAGGTGGGAGATTTGAGTTTGCCCAATTTACCAAAGAAAAAAAACAAGGTTGGAGAAGTTTACCTTCCAACAAACTGATGAAAGCATACTATCCTAGGAAAAATCAGAGGACTTAGTTTACTTTGTTTATACAGTGCAGAATCCTTTGTGATCAAGAGTGGCATTTTTTTTAGTGTTTCTTGAGAAAAAATTAGCTTTCAAAAGTCACCTATTAATTATAGTTTTTATTTCCTCCCCCTAAAAGCCATTTTTAGCCTTAAAGCACATGATTTACATCACTAGTTTACATATAAATAAATAGATATAAAGCTGGCACCAATATTTGATGCAAAGTATCCCGTTTATCCTGCTATTTGCTCTTAAAACATACTTGATCTTACAAGGTGTATTCTCATGTTGATTGTTTTTCATTCTATTGCAGTTTATAAAATGTTCATTACAACCCACTAATTGATTCATGATCCATCAGTGAATTGTAAATAGTGATATACTGATAGTGAATAGTTGGCTCTCTGCTTTCCCTTGTCCCCCAAATGCTGATGTATAATAATTTCTGATTTTTTTATGATATAAATATTTCCAGCTTGAACAGTTTCAAGTTACAGTGGTGGGAATTAAATAATTTAACAACCAGTTTGCTAACCTATTGACTGTCTTAGGTATAAAAATATTTCTACCAAGAGGTAGTTTATTATTTCATACAGTTAATACTTAAATAAAAACAATAGAAGAGGTACACAAAACTAGATTATAAGAGTTTTAAGACATTAATGAAAAATATTAAATAATACCTTACAAAAACCAATAAAACAATAGTTTAAGAACCTTTCCTGTTGCTTTTTGATTGATATAGTCATAGTATTCTTTTCTTTGATCTGAGCATTATCAGCTGTGTCACTTATCTTAAGCATCCTTTCACTGTAAGAATAGGGTCCCACCAGTAGGATAGTTATTGTGTTTGATAGATTAAAAACAGTGAGGTGACTTCTCAACACATATGATGCTCATCTTTGAAAAAAAAAAACCTTTCCACTTCTGCTGAACTTACAGCAATTGTTCACGAATATTTTTAGCTTTTAAAAAAATTTTTTTTATTTTTAGCTCTTTTAACACTTCGATGCATTGCATAATTCACCCATAAGATCCTGTGGGGATTTGGGGTGTAACACAAAGGTGAAATAAAAGAGTTTGCCACCTGCTGGTTATTTGGTTCTTTTCTCTTTATGTATGTATTATGAATAAAAAGTCTTATTTCATCCAAACTGTAATGAGCTTAATGAAATGAATAAATATAAACTTGTTTCCATTACCCTAACAATATATCATTTTAGGTGCTGTACTTGTGTTACATTGTCAAAGATATTGATATCTAAATGTTCTAGAAAGTCAGAAAATATGGCCCAGAAGAGGTGATATATTTTGATTGTCACTGCAGTGCTGTGCTGTTATATAAGTCATGTGATCTTGGTGCACCGCCTTTCCGTATGTGTAAACCAGCCAACCTGTTATTATTAAATCGATTTTGACTCATAGCAACCATATAGGACAGAGCAGAATTGCTTCTCTAGATTGCTTCCATAGCATTTCTAAGATAAGCTAGGCATTAGACTGCTGACTGTGGGGTGAGAGTTTCAAACCCACCAGCCCCTCTGTGGGCTGTCTGAAAGATGAGGCTGTCTGTTCCCGTAAAGATTGGCAGGTTCAGAAATCTTCAGATATACAGGTTCATTAGGATTTGCAATTGCCTCCCTGGCAGTGGACTTTTGATCTTTGGGAAGCAGAATGCCTCATCTTTCTTCCACATAGTGACTGCTGTGTTCAAACAGTCAACCTTTTAGTTAACGATCACTTAACCACGACACCTCCAGGGTTTCTTAGTGAAAATAGAGAGGAGTTATATTAGATATTCTCTGAGGTTTCTTGTGACTTTATCATTATTCTGTAATGAATGCAGCTTTTCAGAAAGCTCTTTTATTTCAATCAAATCTCTACTATATTTACCCAGATACTTTTAGTGACTTTTTTTTCTTAATTATGTTAGGTTTGCATAAGTACTCTGCTTTCTGGCTGTAATTCATTTGAATAGTAATATAGAATTTTGAAAAATCATACTTTTTAACAGGGTGAGAATGGTCATGCATCTTGCCATTTCCTCCACATTTTGTATGTTTGGTTTGAAGAAGGAAAACTACCTAACAGGCTGAGCCCCGGTGGCGTAGTGGTTGTGCGCAGGACTGTGGCCGACTGGGTTGGAGGTTCAATTCCAGCTCCCAGGAGCAAAGGCTGGGCCTCCTACTCCCACCACCTGAGGGCAGTGATGCCTAAAAAAATAAATTTAAAAAAAAAAAAACTACCTAACAGAAAATAGATAAGATAGACAGATAGATATATAGACTTTTTTTTTTTTTTGGTGTGTGTGTGGGGGGGTGGGGGGTTGTTAACCAATGTCTAGCTTGGTTTACCTACCTGTCAGTAATTTAAATAATCAGACACTCTCAGGAGCTTCTTCAGCTGGAATAATGTTTCTAGGTGGGCTACTTCAACTTACTGCACTTTGTATTCTTACAGCTGATAAGTAGACTCTACTCCCAATTTGTGGACTCAGCTTTACTTTTTTCAAAGTTTTTATTGGGGGCTCTTATAGCTCTTATAACATTCAATACATCATCTGTATCAAGCATATTTGTAGACATGTTGCCATCTTCATTTCCAAATATTTTCTACTTGAGCCCTTGGGATAAGCTATACTTTTCTCCTCCTTTTAAAAATTTTTTTATAAATCATTTTATTGGGGACTCATACAACTCCCATCATGATCCACACATACATCAATTGTATGCAGGCCACATTTGCACACTTGTTGCCATCATCACTCTTTATGAACTTTTATTCCAATTTTGCATTATCTCTCACTGTTCAGCTAGTACTATGTCTTAAAGTAATTCTTGCCAATTACTATGGGATAAATACAGAGATTTCTAGATGTTCTTGGCAGTCTTTGTCTGTTACCTCATGCAGACAGCTGTGTCTGATCTTCAGACAGTTGTATGTTCTCTGGAGTATTTGGCACGGGTGTTATTTTTTTTCCCTGGGACACTCTCTTACCACCTAGAAGTAATTAGAAATGTAACTTTCATATACTTTACCCACTTCTTTGTTGACTTTGGATCTCATTATTTTCAGTATCTTTGACCAGATCCCAGTAGATTTATTCAAAATTTAAAGTGGTCCCTCTATTCGTGATAACGCAATAAAAGGTGATTACATCTAGAACTTAATATATCCACTTAACAAATAGCAAATAGAAATAGTCTATATTTCACGTGTAAATAATATGACATCAAACTGGACAGGAACCTCACAGAGTTGATTGCTGTGTCAGAGCCTGCACTATCAAAACATGTAAAACATGTCTTTAAAAAACGAGTTTGCAAAAGACAAAAACAAAACTAGTTTTCAGTGTATTGGTTTTATATGTAAATATACATGATACTCTGGAAAACCTTTGAAAAATATTGTACTGTATGGTTTCCTCACACATATTTTTCCACCTTCTAATAAGTTAAAGTATGCTGTATGTGTTTCACTTATAAGAATGAAATATTAAATCTAAGACATTTTCTTCAGCAATCTAGCGTCACGAGTGACATTTTCACAAGGGTAACGTTACAACGTGACTCATTGATTCATAACATTAGTCTGAGAGCTGTCCCGTTGACTGGGCAGTTCTGATGTTCCAGATGTGCCTCAGAAGAAACTTACTTCTCGAGGGCAGAGTCTCACAGCAGAGGGAACTTCTCAACTAACGGGGAAAAAACATAATGCCCTGGGGAGCTGCTGTGTCAGTTTGTCAGACAAGCACAGTGTTTTCTCCCACACCTGGATCTTGTCATGCTTTTAACAAGTATAGAAAGAGCAATAGTACTTTACAGACTTATTCATTAATACACAAGGATTTAATATAAATATGACTGAAAGTAATATATACTGCTTTCCTGGATATTTTCCTACATTTTCCCTGAGTTTCCATTCCCTAGCCATACTTTTAAATAAATAATACGTGAAATGCTAATACATTATATAATGGAACTAAAAGTGCAGACAAAAAGCAGGAAAAAAATAGCAGAAGAAGAAATGGTCATTAAGACTCTACCTCACATGACCCCGAAGGAAACAAATGAGATATAGTGAAGTGTTATTTTACCAATGATTAGCTTTGCTTCTTTAGAATCTTCTGTGAATCAAAAGCACATAGTCCAAATCTAAGCCCATGGTCATCAAGTGGATTCCGGACACATAACCACTCTCCAGAACAGAGTAGAATGCTTCCTTAGGTTTTGGGGAACAACTAGCCTTATCTTTGTCATGTTTAGTGACTGGTGGGTGTGATCCACCAATTTTGTGGTTAGCAGTTCAATGCTTAACCTACTACCCCACATGGATCCTTTAAAAATGCATATATGGCTAATGGGAGGTTCATTGTCAGTGAGATCAGAAATAGGAATTTAGTTGTTACTTATGATAAGTAATAATTAGTCATCATTATGCCTTTTTCTTTAAATGTAAAGAATTCTGGAATCATTCTTTATAATAAGAATCATTATTGACTGACATAAATTGTATCTTTTTAAGTTACCAAAATTTTAGCCCCAGTATTTTCTAATCATTCCGAGTAGAGCAGTTTTTGGAATTAAATCACTTTTTAAAATTATCTAGTTCTTTCTTTTGACAGCTTCAAAAATTTTGTCTTGCTTGAATCCACAGTCAATCCTCAGGGAAGCAGCAGTCGAGATCAAGCAATGTATTGCATTAGTGAAATGCACAAGACCTCTTGAACCAAGCCATGGTATTTTCAGTTGCCTTATTTTCATGTGAAAGTTGGACATTGAATAAGGAAGACTGTAGAAGAATCATTGCATTGGAGTTGTGGAACTGGGCAAGCACATTGAAAGCTTCTTGGACTACTAAAAGACAAATTGGTTTGTGCTGGAGGAGGTATAGCCAGAGTGCTCCTAGAGACAAGGATGGCAAAAGATCGTCTTACATACTTTGAACATATTGTCAAGAGAGACCAGTCACTGGAAATACCAGGCGTGGTAGAGTGGAGGGGCAGCAAAAAAGAGGGAGACCTTCAAGGAGCTGGATTACACAGGAGCTGTGACAAGGGGCTCAGGCATAGGAACAATTGGGTGGATGGTACAGGTCATTATGGTCAGGGCCAACTTGATGGCATCTACCAACAACAGTAGTCATTTCTCTGCTCATAGTTTTGTTTTGAATTTATTCTTCATTTTATTAATTATTATGTTACAGAGGATGAATCTAGTTTGTGTCATTATTTATGGTCATTGGGCATATCCTTTCATATTTAAACTACTTGAGGAACCAATTAAATAGAAGTGCTTTAGAAATCTGGGCAGTTGAATAAAATTCTTCTAAAAATCATACTCAGGGAAATTGAGTTGATGCCGACTCCCAGTGAGTGGCCTTGTAGAATATACTGGGTTCCTGTGACAAAATAGAGCCTCACCTTTTCCTGCAAAGCATGCTACTTTCTAACTGCTGGCCTGTCAGCTTAGCAGGCATCACCAACAATATCTGTCAGCTTAGCAGGCATCACCAGAGCTACTTAAAAAGTTCTTAATATACCCTTCTGTTGTTGGCTTTCGGTAATATTTTGAGAACCGTGTATGCTTGGCTTCATATTAAAGTTCTCGAAACCATCATAAGTAGAACCTACATGCCTTCTTTACTAAGCGTCAGTGTCTACATTGCAAGTCTTCACCTACCCTCTAGGGATATTTGGAAGGAGGCCTTCAAAATTTTAGCCAATCATTGAAGAGGATGAAATAGAACAAAGATTGAACTTTAGAAACAAAGAAAGGGTCTAGCACATATGTATCTGAACTTTAGTTTTAAAAATTGTGGAATACTATAAGATGCATATCAACTTAAATGGTTTATTTGCTGTTATAGGTCATTATAAAAATGATGGCAGATTTGCATCATACTTTTGCATTAATGTTAAAATATTACTAGAAGAATCTTTAACAAAATACTTTAAACTGTGAGCTCAATATGTTATAAGGTAGAATTATTTTAGCCATTTTATTGAAATATAATTTACATATCAGACAATTTAATAACTCACTTGCATCATGAACACTTGTACATTCATCACCACAATCGATTTTAAAGCTTTTTCTTTTTTCTCATTCTCATCATTATTACCACCTCAAGTCCCCTTAATTTCCCCTGTGATACCCTCAAGAAACCATTATTTTAGTTACTGTCTCTATAGCTTTACCTGTCCTGGACGTCATATGCAGAAAAATACTTTAAAAAACAAAAACTAGACAATAGAAAAGTAAAACAGATAAAAGTTTCAATCAAAAAGGAAGCATTTTAAGAACTAGAGCATATTTGAAATGAATCGTGAGGTAGATCAAATGGTAAGACGTTAAATTTTAAACTGTGTCTGCCACAATCCACTGTCCAATGTACTCTGCATGATAACAGGACTGTTTACCTTCCTTAGTCTATGGTCAGAGGGTATTCACTAGAAGTGTACACCACATGTATTTCCCTTCAGTTTTTTCTTTTTTTAACTGAAACAACTTTTTAAAATGGATCAAAAAGGAGATGAAATTAAAAGATGCTGTTCTACTCCAGATAGATAGAGAAACAAATCCAGAGACACTCATATATGTGTTATAGAGAATTTTAAATCAAAGAGTAATTGAATATTGTATGTTGAGAAAACATCCTAGGCCAGCCCAGATCAAGTCCATAAGTCTGATATTAGCCCGTATGTCCAATACCTGTATAAATTCCTCTTCAGACTCACACAGCTATGCAATAATGCCAAATGCAGGACAATCTCGAACGAGTAAACGAAAAACCTTGTTTACTCAGTGGTGGTGGAAGCATCTCCACACTGGATTGGGTCTCCATGTGACCCCTTCAGCTCCAGGATTCTGGCTCCATGTGTCTTGTCAGCAGGAAGACTAAGCAGATAATGGGTGCATCCTGCTTCCAGTGAGCTATTTATCTTCCTAGTGCCTATAAATTAGATCATCAAGCTGTGACCTAATTGACAGGCTACACTCCACCCCTTCACTCTTAATAGTCTCAAGTTGACACCAAGCCATGTAACTACCACAGATACATGTAACCTACTTCCATGTAACTATATCTGTAATAATTAACTTTATAACGTTCTCTGAGTGATAGCAAGGCTATTCAACTATGATCAGAGACCATTCCCAGAGGCTTACTCCATGTGTGGGCCCTGCAAATTTGGGGTTTCTAATGTCATCCATAACCTCTTTTTTTTTTGGGGGGGGGGGCATCACTGCCTCCTGTGGTCGTGGGCGCTACCCAGTGCTGCTCCTGAAAGCCACTGCTAGATTTGAACCGCCAAGCCCTCAGGCCGCAGTCCCGCACTCAACCACTTATGCCACCGGAGCTCAGCCCCATAACTTTTGACCCTCATATTTTGCAATACAAGCTCTGTTATCATTCTCTTCTTCGAATTTAGGTTTTGTTATTTATGATCCATAGATTACACAGGCCAGTGTGTGTCTGAAATGTGGACTTAGTTGACATCTCCTTAAGATGGGTATTTGAAGTCAAGCCTTTAAAACCCCAGAAGTATTTCTTCTGATTAGGACGCTATAGCAAAGTGGGACAAAGAGTCCAGATAGACCTTTCATCATACTTTGATACAGCACCCTTATCTTCTATGCTGTCGTCATGAAAGTAAGCCTCAAACAGGTCCATGTCATAAGTACTAATTGTTCTTAGATTGGAGCTAGAATTAAGTGTTAAGTGTGAGACAAAATTTTAAAGTACACAAGTATGTTCAGTAAAAAGTGAAAGTTCCTGTACAGTATCACTGACTTCTCACATTTCTGTGTCTGCATGTACATGTCAAATATTTAGGACCTAAATATAAATTCACCAAATCTCTAGTATCTTCAGTGTTCCCTGTACATTTCCAGGTACTAGAGAGCCAAAAGAGAAAAATAAAGCTTCCGCTCTCCTGTCATTTACATTCTAGTGTCTCAAGACAAAGTAAGAAGAATATTTATGTCTTCAAAATGAATAAGATTTTAGGGCTACTATTTTATGTAGGGTAATCAAAGTAGACCTAAATGTTAGGATTGAAGACTATGAGGGAGCAAGCCATGTGATTATATGAAAGACATGTACTTTACTGAAGAAACAAATGATAAAAATGTTGAAGTTAGGTCTTGCCTTTTCAGAAAACAACAAACAAATATGTATGGCATAAGCCAAATATGAAGGGCAGAAGGAGGCATTATTGTAATTCAAATGGGACATACACAAGAAAGGAATGTTTAAAAGATATATTAAAAAAGTACTGTCAGCAGGATTTATTTTATTTTCCAAAACCATTTTATTGGGAGCTAATACATAAATCACTATAGTTTAATCACATTAAGCAGTATTATACAACTGCTACCACAATCAGTTTCAAAACATTATCTTCCTACTTGAAGACTTTGACACCACCTCCCTTTTACGTCACCTACCTTCCCATTCTCCCAACTTATTGACAGTTATGATTATGTAAAGAGAAAGAGTTAATGTGCAAATCAAAGGTTCCTGACATGGAAAAAAAATGAAAAGATGGAATTGTCATATACTTAACTGGGCATTATGACTGTTGAAAGAACAGGAGTAAGAGGAAAGAATTTCATTTTTGAAAAGGTTTAGTTAATATGTTATTTTGAAATTCAAATGTATGTCCCGGCCTGTGGGTCCGTAATTCGCAAGTCCTGGAAGGAGGAGCGGGAATTGGGGGGACAGGAGACGTGAGAAATGAAGACAAGACAGGATTCTGATCAAGTCTCGTTTATTTGGGAGAAATAAAGCAAGTTTATAGGGCAAGCAAGCTTAGGCAATTAGCACACGGTGATCTTCAAAATTAACAAGTGAAGGTCAGCATATCTGCAAATCAAGACAAGCAGAAATGCCTTATCTATAGGTTTAGGGAATTAGCATATAGTTATTAACAAGTGAATGGCAGCAGACCTGCAAGCCGAACTTCCAAGGCCAGGGCTGTTAACAGTAACAAAGGTAACTAGGAATCTCAGGCAACAGACTGCAACAGAGTTCAGGCTATGTGACTGTAGCCAGGTCAAGTATGTCCGCTGGATGGCTCCGGACAAATGTAGAAGTTGGATGGGTGATTTTGGATTTTCAAGGAGAAATGTGG
Source organism: Nesogale talazaci (assembly GCA_004026705.1). NCBI lineage: Eukaryota > Metazoa > Chordata > Mammalia > Afrosoricida > Tenrecidae > Nesogale > Nesogale talazaci. The sequence continues at coordinate 51,458 of PVJH01012388.1, forward strand.
ATTAAAATCAGACATTTATTAGTTATTAACAATGATGATGTTTAAGTTATTAATTTATAAGCATATATGTGATCACAATATAGATCATGGAAAGTAGAGGTTCAGGCATGGAGTGGAGACCCAATGCCCATCTGGAGACAATTGGACATTCCCTCACAGAAGGGTCACAGGGAAGAGATGAGCCAGTTAGGGTGCAGAATAGCACCGATGAAACACACAACTTTCTTTTAGATCTTTGGTGCTTCCTCCACCCCATTATCAGTACCAGGAGGATTAGAGGAGGGTGGGAGAAGAAAGAGGAAATCAATCACAGGGATCAGCCTATACTCCCAGCCTAGGGGAGCAAACCACAGAAAAATGAGTGAGGGGTAGTGGAAGACAAAGTAAAATATGAAAATAATAACCTATAACTTATCAAGGGTTTGTAAAGGAGAGTAGGTGGGGGAGGGAGGAGGAAGAAATGGGGAGCTGATATCAGGGGCTCAAGTGGGAAGAGAATGCTTTGAAAATGATGATGGCAGCCTATGTTCAAATGTGCTTGACACACTGGATGAATGTATGGATTGGAATAAGAGATGTAAGTGCCCCAGTAAAAGTATTTAATTTTAATTTTAAAAAGGAGAGTATTTAATTTTAAAAAGTAGAGGTTCAGGGTGTGAATCTCAATCATGACAAATGAGGTTGAGGAAATAAGATACAAAAGGGGACTGATAAGAAACAATAGTCGGGCTGAGCCCCGGTTGTGCCCTGGTTGTGCGCGGGACTGCGGCACAATTCCAGCAGTGGGACTGGGCCTCCTACTCCCACCACCGGAGAGCAGTGATGCCCCAAAAAGAAAAAAAAAAAAAAAGAAACAATAGTCTTGTGCTATACTATTTTCTTTTACTTAGCAGTATATAGTATACATCTTTCCTTTATTTAGCATATATAAATCTATAAATTAGTTTTAGATAATAAAAAATTTCCTTAGAGTGAATCTACTATATTGAGCTGTTTTGATTGGCATTTATTTTCTTATCTTATCCTCTAGCTTTTGTACTTTTTAATTTAGTTACATAACTATCTAGAATTTTTGTTGTTTAATGATTTGAGAAATGTCTGATTTTTTACTTTTCTGAATGCCATTTATTGAATAGTCCATGTTTTTCACATAGATATGAAATGATACCTGTATCATGTTTTTATTTGAATGTTTTTCTATTACCTTAAATTTATTTATTCCTATGATAGTACAAAACTTTTTAATGACTATACTTTTTTGAATCTTTAAAAAAAACTGATAGGACAAGTTTGTGCTACATTATTTGTAAAAATTTCTCAACTAATCCATTGCATTTCTCTTTCAAATGGATTTTAGAATCATCACTTTAAGTTCCATAAAGTCCTACTCAAATCTTTATTGGTACTGCCTTGTAAATACAGATCTCCTACCTAGATCAAGATCCACCACCTGCCTGTCAATTTGTTTTATAGTGGTTACTTGTATGTTGTTATTTGTCTGTTAAGTTAAGCTATCAATATTTTACATACCAGCAGGGTCAGTTGATGAAATGAAATTTAAATTTCAATAGAAATTTCAATAGAAATTAAAAGGGGGACTAATAACCAAGAGCCTTGCCAAATAACTGTGTGCGATCATCCAGATAAGATGTAAAAGACTCAAGACATATCAGTTTTAGCTACCATTCATTCCCTTGTGTATAAAAGTCATAAGAAAAACACAGAAAGAATTGCAGAATCATCAAAGAAGACCTACGTTCAAGATCCCTATTGAATGTGGCAGAAACCAAGACCAAAGGCACCAAAGATTGAGGCACATATGTCATGGGACAGCAAAAAGGAGCTGTCCTGAGACAAAACACAGAGTTCATGTTGCTGAGACCATGAGACAGTGGAGTGGTCATCAAACATCCTGACCCATGGAAGCAGAGGCCAAATGATCACATGACTGAGTGCTGAGTACCAGAAAGAAAGATTTGGCTGAGAAGAGATATTGTTGTAGACCAAAAACTGAATCCTTAGTGTTTTCTGATTCTCACTTGCAATAGCCTCTTAATTTTACTAATAAGCACCCATAATTTTGGCTATTATCTCAGTGATCAGATTTTAAGTGGGACACCATTGACCGGAGCGGGGGTTGTGGGGGCTTCTTGATTAAAAATTTGGTCTATATGGAGCAACAAAAATTTTCATAGAACGCAAAGATAGTACTGAAATATATTTATTTTAATTTTAAAACGCCGTGGGATATTTTTAAAAAGCAGGACGTCTGGTCACTTTATATTATCTGTGAGTCTTGTGTGACTATTGCAACGAATTATTGAACCCACCAGAAAAGTTGAGTTCCCTGGGAGAAAGTTGCTGTCAGAGAAGGGAAAAGAAAGATGGAAAATAAAGCCATATCTGACCTCTTCTTGTAGCAACAACTTCAAACTGGTATTGAAATGGATACTCCTCCCATGTGTAGCCCAAGGAGGTAACATACAGCCTCCATACCATTTACTCAGCCATCGTGAACATGTGTCAGCAGAGTTTCTAGACTAGGAAGAAAGAGTTGGCAATCTACTTCTTAAAAGTAGCCAATTAAAGCCCTATTTATAGTAAAAGAGTAATGCTCTATGTAATGAACTTCTCAGATTGGATAATACTAGAATATTATCAGAAAGGGCTACCTTCTCAAAATAGAAGTTTGGCTCATGATACAGTTAGAGTAAAACCTTCAATAGATTCAGTTGCTGATGTGACATTACTTACAATGAGAAGTAACTTTGCTTCTCATTGTGATCCAGTAAAAATCAGAATATGGAATGTTTAATGTAGGAATCAATGGAAATTGAAATTGTCAGAATTGAAATATTAACTCTTAAATATTGATAATACTAAGTGCTTGTGAGCTGAAATAAACTGGTAAACAACTCTTTTGAATCCAATAATCATATGAGCAATATCATACTCCATTGAAAGTAGTAATTGAAGATGAATAATATATTATTAAAAGGAATATGTGTATGGCTATCCTAGAGTTTTCTAGCATCCTTTTTGAAGTTGGATAGATGAACTTGGATTTCCACAGAGAAATCTGAGTTAAACATAGAAGTATACAGTGGGTAGATGAACCCCTCTTATGACAGGGTCCTCTTCCTTCTGTCAACAGTCAATTCTGTTAACTAAATATAGCTATTTTATTTTATTTTTTTATGTTTTCTGTAATGTCTTTCATCAGTATCTTTGTAAATCCAATATAGCTTTTGTTTGGGGGTTGGAAAATTATATACTAGTATCTGTGAGTAAACAGTTGAGAATGATGACATAGACAAATCATGTCTACCAATAAATACATACTATTAGCTATAAGATTTAAAAAATATATATAGTTTCAAGTGTAATTTATTGTAACTTGAGTACATCACAAATCAGGGACTCTGTGGATTTAAATTAAACCCTAGAGTATTATTTGCAAACAACATGATCAGTAAGTAGGTTATATCCATAGGGCTACAAAGTCTTACAAATATATGACTGTTGTTTGAATTTACACACCAAACATGAATGCCAAAAATGGAGAAGTGTAAGGTTTTTATGATCTAGTGTAGTCTGCCATTGTGCAGTCAGGTGCAGTGATTTTTGCAGGTATTTGGAATGTGAACACTAAAAATAAGGATCAATTTAGTTACTTAAATCACTTAAATTAAGCATTTCTTAGATTACATCACACTAATTTTATAAAATCGCTCCACACTGAATTACAGTAGTTATAATATCTGTAACTACAAGGGAACTTTTTTTTTACTTTTATCTTTAACTACTATTTCATTCTCAAAAGAGTTACTGATAGAGATTCACAATTACCCTCTTGTAGCTCAAACACCAGAAAATTTGACAAAATCACTGACTATAGACCAGTTCCAAAAAAACTACAAATTGTCATTGGGTTTCAGTCTTACAGGTTTATTGATACATGTAAACTGGGCTGACAGAAATGCTTTTGTTGTTAGTAAATTACAGGGATATATACATATATATATTAAAAATTATGAATTTTCTTGCTGAAGAACTACACAAAAATTGTGTATCGCCCTCTTGGTTGCAGCCCTTCTAATAATGATACCCAGAGTGCTTTGAATCCTGCTTGGGACTTCAGACCCCTGTCCCAGCATGCCACACGCTCCCTCGTGTTATGTTGTCTCTGCCATCGAAGTCATTTTGGGGAGAGGAAGGATATGCTGAACCTTCCGTTTCCTAACCAAGCACCTTTGTCATTGTCGGAGATCTTGCTCTGATATCAAACACTGGGAGTGGAGTGACAAGTTTAGTATCATGAAGCACGAAGCCTGCTGGCCCCAGGCCAGGCTCTTGGTAGAGTTCAAAGGCAGGCACATTTTCTCATCTTCAAGTCAAAAAATTTCCTCGTTGCAATGGTGACCGGAATGGTTACCAGATTCACAAGTACTTCACCTCACAGTCTGCTTTTTTCAGCTACCAATAACCCAGCCCATTCACAGTCAGACGTCTCAGAACTTTAAGAAAACCCTGTAGGCGCCTGTGCCGTTAACAGGATAGCGCATGCATACTGTGAAATTAGAGCTCTAAAGCATCAATATTTTTCTTTTTACTTATAAGAAAGAATAATATATGTGTAGCAATCATGTAAAGCGGATACGTCACAAATCAGGTACTATCTGTATTTAAATTCTAATCCTGGGATATTATTGATAAACAACAAGATCGGTGACCAGGTCATATCAATAGGCCTACAAGGAGGCACTAGTCTTATACAGGCCTCAGAGCACTCCGCAGACTCAAGCTGTTTCAAGCCATGTTGAAGATGAGAGAATGAGTATCTCCAGAAACCTGCATAGACTGTGGGGCTGTATGAGTCCTCTGTGCATTTATATGGCTGATGGTAAAGAGCCAGAAATCTGAGCATGATTGAGCACCTGGACTTGAATTCTAGCTCTGCCATGTATTGAACTTTCAACCTTACACAGTTGACTTAATCTGGCGGCATCGAGGAAGGCGTTCTGGCGACGGAGCACCTGCCTGCTAACCGAACAGTCGGCGGTTCGAGTCTGCCTGTGACTCCGCAGGAGGAGAGGCCTGGGCTCTGCCCCCGCAGACAAACTCACTGCCACGGAGCGCGTTCCCGCCCTCGACAACTCTGTCGCACAGAGTGGAACTGCCCTTGTGGCTTTGCGAACTGTGACTTCTGACAGAAGAGAAAGTGCCACCATCTTTCTCCTGCCGAGCGCCCGTTAGTGTTGCAGCGAGGACAGTGCCGTTAGCATCGCCCCGCCCCCTTCACCACTCCGCCACCAGGCCGCCTCCTTAGGGTACAGCTAAGGAAACCCCCAGGGCGGGCTGTGCAGTTGTGTCTGGTGCCTGAGTTGAGATATTGACACAAGGGCACGCAATAATCTTAGAAATCTTGCGTTTCTCTGCCGGAAGCATGAGTACAATGTTGTTGGTGATGGTGCCACCCACCCTCCTCACAACAGAAGGCGGCACTGCCCAGTCTGCATCGCTCTAGCCATGGTTGTTCTGCGTGAACTCCTTGCTGCGGCCACGGTGCCAGTCCACCTTGTCCCTCCGTTTTCCCGAGTTCAGAGATTAGTCTCTCCTCCGAACACGACCAAAGTGAGTAAGAGAAGTCTCCCCATCTTGCTGCTCAGGGGCCTTACTTCTTCCTCGACAGATTTGTGTGTCCTTTTAGCAGTCGTTGGTACTTTATAATAGTAGTACAACAACTTCATAGGATTTCTATGGGGACTAAAGTAATTACTAGATAAATATGAGCACTATTAGTTTTAATATTCCTAGGGGAGAGTACATATCTTCCTTCTGATTATCTGTGGATTTTTTAATCCTCCCCCCAAATAGATCAATTGTCTTTTGTAAAGATTAACCTCATCCATAGACTTTATTTTCATGAAATATAAACTTTGTTATCAAAAGCCACCCAATTCTTCGTCTCAGTGAAGTCTAAGTATTATTGCCTTCAACATCTTTGTTTTCATGAGTTTTCTTGTTTCAGAATGTTGGCTCTGTTTTTCTTTTTTGATCTTGTGAAAAATCTAATCCACCTTTGTTTTAATTATTATAATGTTATAAAAATTTAAGCACTTCATTTCTAGGCTTTAATTAAAAGCAGAAATTTGGTTTGTTTTCCTTTCTGGAAACCCTGTGCAGTTGTACATGAAACTCTGTAAACAAGTTGGATAACAGTTATGGTTTTATGTAATGAATGTTGCTCGTTTTGTGGTTACTTGAGTCATAAATTCAATTTAACCAAATTTAATCACAGTTTAAATCATTAGTCTCTCAATAACACGAGAAAAATGAGAGCCCATGCAGCTTTTCTATTTTTGTAAAGCTAAAAATAACTTTTATACTTCAACATTGTTAGGAATAAGTTAGTATTCTATAATAAATTATCAAATGTAAATTTTTAGAATTTTTTTACAGTTAGGTCAATAGTAAATTTCAAGTATTCTATTCTTAATCTCCCTTAGTTGTACTGAACATAAAGAACATCTTCATTTCAAGTTGTTTTAATAAATCTTATGGAAATAGGTGTGGCAAATTGGCCATCAGACCTGGAGCTTAAATACAGAACAGCTGTTGTTGGGCTAGTACCATATCGCAATATTACAATGTTTTTAGTTAACAGACTGGAGTGAACAGTAGTTAAACACCACCACTCTCTCAATGATTAGTGTCCTTGCTCAATAGATTATTGACTTTTAATTGAAAGAGATCAATTTTTTTCCCTATCTGCAGAATGTGCTCAAGAAAAATGGGGGTTTCCAATGTGCCATTATCTAAGGAAGGAGCAATGGTGCTGTGGTCGCAATGCCCGAATGTCAGCATGTTTGGTACGGTTACATTTTTTCCTGGACTGACAACTGTATCCAGATGTTATGTAATTATTTTTGACTAATTTCTTGTATAAAATGTCAATTTTTGCAGAGTTATTAATGCTTTTTGTGCATTGCAATTTTTAAGTACCTACTTGCCAATGACTTATAGGAGCAAGCTGTGAGCTTCTGTAATGGTTAACAGCCTTGGAAACATCGTCTCACTCTCACTCAGAGGGTCACTGAGTGCCACAATCTACTTGGGGCATATTTATTTATTTGCTTGTATGTTTGGGGAATCTTTATGGAGTCAGACTGCCACATCTTTTTCAGCAGAGTAACTGTTGGGTTCGAACTACCAACCTGTTGGTAGCACCCAGCGCCCCCCCCCCCCCCCCCCCCCGGGCTTCCTACATAAAACAAATGATCATATTGACGCAAATGAGGGAGTTCAGAGTGGAGACCCAAAGTCCATCTATATACAATTGAACATCCGCTAACAGAAGGGTCACAAGAAAGTGACAAGCCAGCCAGGGTGCAGTAAAGCACCGATGAAACATAAAACATCCCTCTGGCTCTTGTGCTTCCTCCCTGACACTATAATGACCCCAGTTCTATCTTACAAACCCAGCTAGACAGGAGCATGTACACTGGTACAGATAAGAGTTCTCAACACATGAGGACAGATAAATTCCTCAGGAACAATAATGGGAGTAGCAATAATATGAGGGTAGGGATAAGGTGCAGGGAGAAAGGGGAAGCCAATTGCTATGATCATTGTATAACTCTTGCACACACCCCCCCGCAGGGGGGTGGACAACAGAAATGTGGTTAAAGGAAGAGACAGTGGATGGTGTAAGGTATAAATATAATATTTTATAATTTATCAAGGGGTCAAGAGGATGGGGGAAGGAGGGAAAAAAGAGCTGATACCAAGGGCTCAAGTAGAAAGAAAATGTTTTGAGAATGATGATGCCAACATGTACAAATCCATACATGTATGGATTGTTAAAAGAGCTGTGAGAACCCCCAATAAAATGATTCATTCATAAAAAGAGTTTGGATAAAGTGATGAAAGTATTTCATATGTTGAATTGTGTTTACTAGGAATAATATGAAATAGTGTTTTTACATGTAAATAAAGGTAAATGTAAAAACCAGATGCACATGAAATTATAAAATATTGGTTAATTTTCTTGTCTGGTATTTGCTTATACAGTTTAAAATGTACTTTTCTAAGCTAAGCTCTTAACTAATGTGTTCATTTGTTTAGTACAGTAGAAAAATTATGTTTATAAAAACTAATAAATAATAAATAACTTGGAAGAAAATATGGTAAAAAAAAGCATCTATAAATATGTCTACATATAATAATAGCTCTGGATTCAATCAGTTGTTTTAACTACATTAAGCCAAGATTATCTCATTTTATTTCTTTTCAAATTCCTTCTAAAATTAAAGAAGTATATATCATTGTGCTGTGCATATGTTTGTGTATTCATCTATTATAAATCTGCCCCCAGATTACATAGACATAATGGTTAACATTCTTTAAGGATATTAGCACTTTTAAGTGTATAATCTAACATGTTATCACTTGATTAATCTTTTTAAATGTCACTTTCACAAGGCCTTATATAATGTGTTTATAAATCTTAAAAGATAAGACTAAATATATCAGCAGTTTTTGTCTCGATTCTTCTTTTTAAAGGCTTTGGAGCGCGTTGCAGTTGGCCATGGGGTAAGTAAGCGTGTATATTGGAATGCAACTGATGTACTCAGTACTTCTTATTTTAAACATCCTTCATGCTTAACCTGCTGATGAACTTAAATCTTGATAGATCTTAACAAATATCACCTTTTTCTGTCATCTCTGCATATTCAAATTTATACATTTTCTGTAAGTTTACTTTAAAAGAGAAGTGACTTGTGAGAAATGGTAAATTGAAAGCTAGGCTAACGTCCACATTACATACATTATACTCTTAAACGAATCTTTCAGTTCTACATAGTATACTAAAAACCACATCTGTACATATTTCTAAGGAATGCTGCTGCTGGACATCAAGGTCTTTTCAGTTCAGTTATGTAACTGGAGTACAGTACACACATTTAATTTGGCCATTTATACTCTTTTTTCCTTTGCTGACCTGATTAGTCATTAATGGTAACCACCAAGTGGGTTTGCACACACAAACAGAAATAAAATATATCCCCAAAATATTCATGTAATTGCCCTACTCTTTGCCTTATGATTTCAAGATACATATTTTTTGATTTTATGATTTTTTAAAGTTTGTTTTCTCTAAAACTCTCATTGGGCATTTCTTGTGGGGCTGTTATTCTGGAAAGCCCACTTTTGTTTCTTTTCAGGGAACATTAATAGATATATGATTTTGTTTTAGTAATAGTAATATTAACAATAGCAACATTTACTCTGGACTAGGTGCTATGCTAAATATTTTACATGTTTTCTTTTTTAATGCATTCAATGTATCTATCTGAAATGAAATTTAAAAATCTAATTCATTTGATGACTAGTTTAAACAATATACATATTGTTTAAGTGTGTGTTTTTGTGAGACCCCTGGTTTGCATCTTGTTTTTACTACTTACCAATTAAATTAGCTTACACGCATTCTATAATTTCACAGCTACTCAATATTTTTTAATCTGTGAAATAGGAATAGAAATGGTAATAATAATAGTTCTAAATTGGATAATGAGGATTAAGTGTAGGAATGCATATAATATGATTAAAGCAATGTCTAGCACATAGTAAATGTTCACTATTGTCCATTGTTGCTGTTAATATTAATTATTTTGATAATGAAAATAGTAGTTAGAAACCTCACAAGATGTGAAGTACAATGCAAAGGTTGGGTCAGTTATTAAGGTATTACATGTATGCTGTTATGGAATAGGCCTGTTATTATCCTGTCAGACACATGGTGCACCCAGAGGTAGTCTGTGTTTGGATTTCCATCTATATATGACTGGAACTCAACCTATTTACTGTATGAAAGGGCATCAAAAAAGTTTGTGGAAAATTTCTTTCTTTTAAATCTGTTTTTCCATGAACTTTTGAAGCTCCCTTGAACTACATACATATCAACTTTGTGTTTACCTTTGAAAATGGAAAGACTCTATACTTCTCTGGCAGGGAGATACCATGATCACGAAGGTGGTTTTCCCAGGCGAGGCTTATCCATGTACTCCAGATGTGCTGACCCCTGCGATTTCCCCAAATGTGGGAAACTCAACTGCATAATTTGTGGTAGTGGGGGGATGACATTCGCGCTCTCCCCTGAATAGAAAAAAAAACAATAAAATAGTGGGGGGGGGGGGGAGAAAAAGAAAATAGAGAGACTCTTTGGTGTAGCACTGATAATTTTATGTGGCTGCCAACAATTTTATGTGGCAAGTGAGTCAAACTTGCCAGCTGCTTCAGATGAAGGAGATGGGTTTTGTCAAGAAAACCTGGGAAACCCACGCAGCCAGTTCTGCGCTGACGTGTCACATCTCTGTGAGAGGAGAAGTGACTTATCAGTGGGTTTGTTTGGTTGAAGAAAGTGAAGCAAAAATGAACCTTTATGCTAGTATTTTCCCAATGCATCTCTGTAGCATTTTCAGTATCCCAAGTATTTGGGTATGCTTCTAATCATGAGATACAATGGAAATTTAATATGTTCTGCTATTGTTGAAGTTAGTTTTCCTCAAACTGGTTATGATTCATGGTGGCCCTAGATATAACAAAACAAAATAAAATACTACCTGGTCGTGCATCATTCGCATAGTCCTTGCTGTTTGATCTTATTGTTCTAGGGACTAGAATAATCCATCTCACTGAGAGTGTGCCTCTTTTTCACTGACCATCCACTTTACTGAATGTGATGTATTCTAGGGATTGGTCCCTCCTGATAACATGAAGAAAATAGGTGAGACAAACTCTTGCCATCCTTGTATGCAAGAAGCATTCTGGCTGTACTCCTTTCAAGACAGATTTATTCATTCTTTTGCCAATCAGTGATATATTTAATATTCTTTACCAGGACCATAATTCAAATTTGATTCTCTTTTGGTCTTCTGTACTCATGTACTGATTTAGCATTTATAAACATTTGAGCAATTGAAAATGTCATGAATTGGGTCAAGTGTACCTGAATCCTCAAAGTAACATGTTTGCTCTTCAACAGGTCTTTTCCAGCAAATGTGTCCAATGTGATACATTCTTTGATTTCTTCAGCACTATTTTCTTGAGCATTGATTGGGGATTCAAGTTGCATGGAATCCTTGATAACTTCAGTCTTTGTTTATCATGATGCTGCTTTTTGGTGCATTTGTGAGGGGTTTTGTTTGCTGTTAAGTGCCATCCATACTAAACTCTGCAATCTTTGTGCTTCATCAGCGTGTGTTTCAGAAAGCAGGCTTGTGTCCACAGTTACTGAGTCTTCTCATCCTGATGCACCTTCTACTTCGTGTAACCCATTTTCCCACATTATTTGCTCAACACACAAGCGTGTGAATCCAGCCCTGATTCACAGTTTTTCTGATTTTCAGCCACTTAGTGGTCTATATTCTATTCAAACAGCTGTCTACCGGGCTGTGTCTAGCTTCCATATGAGTACAGCTAAGTTCTCTGGGGTTCCCCTTCTTTGCAATATTATCCATAATTTTTTATTATCCATATAGTCTAATGCCTTTGCAACTTGGAGGTTTTCTAGTATTCTTTGCTTTTAGCCAAGATCCATCTGAAGCCAGAAATGATATCCTTCATTCCATGTCCTCTTCTGAATCCAATTTGAATTTCAAGTACTTCCCTGTGTATGTGTGCAATCATTTTGAATGGTCTGCAGCAAAATTTTATTTCTGTGTGATATCATTGATATTGTTCTTTTTTTTTTTCATTTTGTTAGTTTACTTGTGTTTAGAATGTGCACAGAAATAGATCACCTCCCATTGGTTGGCCAGGCAGCTTTCTTTTAAATTTTTTGGCATAGATGAGTACCTCTAACAATACATCATTTGTTGAACATTTCAATTTATTACTTTGTTTTTTTACCAATGACTTCATTTGCAGCTTGGACTCTTTCCTTCCACACCACTGATAATATTCTATGTCTTGAAATGGTTGAACACAGTATGTCCGAACACAGTATATCCCTTAATGAATCACAAAATCTTAATGTCTAGCCTAGGACTTTATCGGCTAATATGTAGGAAAATCAGTCAAAAATTGATACAAAAGCATAGAAACATTTTATAGAAAATGCTAAAATAAGAATGTTTTGAGATTCAACATATCTTTTATCTAGGTCCACATGTTTCTAAAGGCGGTGTTTTATCTCCGACCCATCCACAAAGAACTTCACACTTAAGGTTACACCACATTCACACAACAGTTTTGACATCCTTGAGGAATAAGAACCCTTTTCCTTTTCCATGTCCTTTGAGTTTGAGGAACAAAAACTGAGTCTGAAAAGGCAAGATCAGGGCTATAGCATTAATGATTTCTCAGTGAAATTCTCATAAGAAAGTTTTTACTACTCTCAAAGAATGAATGGTTTTGTTGTGATGGAAAACAACTCTTCAGCAACATTTAGCTGGCTTTTTCTTCTCAAGGCTTTTTCAGTTTTTCTAACACTCCTTGATCCTCTGGTATCCTTCAAAGAGATCTTTCTATCCCTCGCACCCCCCCCAAAAAAATAGTAAAAAATCTCTATAAGTCAAACATTCTGCCTTGAATTTAACTGTCCAGTGTATCCCCTCAGTGACAACAGTTTTCAGTGGACTTAATTTTTTGAAAGTACTCTATGAAGCTAAATAAGACAAGTCTATTTTTGAGAGACCATGTCTGCAGTCATCTACTCATCTCAGAGACCTGTTTATTCTTGTATTACTTCAACTAAGTCCATGATTGTATGAACTGTCACGATAATCTCAATACATCTTTTGGTTTATCCTAGTATGCTGTACAATTGTAGAAAAGCACTTTCTTCTTCCTCTCATTTTTTTTTTTTGGGGGGGGGGGCATCATTGCTCTCGGTGGTGGGAGTAGGAGGCCCAGCCCCACTACTGGAATTGAACCTCCGTCCCAGTGGGCTGCAGTCCCGCGCACAACCACTACGCCACCGGGGCTCAGCCCCTTCCTCTCATTTTTAAAATATATTAAAGTGCTGTGTTTATTTATTACTTGTAGAGTAATGAAGTAAAGTCTGCATCACAGCCAGTTTATTCTGGGAGTTGTGAGATACAGGCAGCTGGGGAGCTGTTCACTGCTTTCCTTCCTACTTCCTCCATCGGTGTTGGCCAGGACGGATAGTCCTCGTTATGACC